>OAMR01000490.1:897305-972840 GCA_900205405.1 Echinochloa crus-galli
GGCGGCGGCAGGTGCGGGTGCGGGGTCGGGGGCGGGAGGCGCCGGGTGGCGGCGGCGGCGGTGGCCCGGAGGAGGTGGGAGGCGCGGCGCCACATGGCTGGAGGTGTTCCCCTCTTCGCCGGTTCGGGTGGGCCGGGGCTGAGGGGGTTTAGGGTTCTTTCCCAACAACTTCTCCTGCGGAAATGGCCCAAATGGAAATGGCAGAGCAGGTGCCACTGCCACACGGCCACACCACACGCTGCACATTGGCTCTGGATTTGCATCAAATTTTTTTTAGGGTAATAGTTATACGCTTTGTTGGGATTCAAGAGGCATGCATCAAATAACCTAGAATTTCCCTCGATCTTCAAATATCACGCTCGAGTCTGAACTTTGGCTCGGGCCTGGCTTCAAACCGTGGAGGGAATTAATTTGGACGGTATTGCAAATCTTAGGAGCCAGGTGTGTTTTTAAAACGTCAGGGAGTAAAATCATGGTCAGATCAGAGTCAGGAATGCCACAAAGTGAGTACAGATAATGGCTAAAACCGTTGGAAGGTCCAACGCTAAATTTTCGTTCAACTAAATCAACTGCGTGATCCATCCCACAACTAGTATATGAAATTCCGAACTTATCATGCCAAGCTCATGTCCCAAAAGCAAATCCTCCCCTCGAGCAAGCTAGCGGGGTGTTTTCCCGGAGAAAGGTAAAAAATGAAGTGAAAAATCACATCGGACACTGTAGCACTTTTCGTTTATTTGTGGTAAACATTGTCCTACTATGACCTAACTATGCTTAAAAGATTCGTCTCGTCGTGTACATCAAAACCATGTAACTAGTTTTTTTATTTACCCACGTTTAATACTCCATGCACAAGGAGAGAGATTTGATGTGATAGGTGAATAGTGGAGTTTGGAGAGAGTATTTTTAGAAGTTTGATGATGTGACCGGAAACTAAACAGGGCCCGCAAGTTAATGTCACAATTCACGATCATCCGTTTCTCTATAAGCATTCTCAGTCGAAGAATAGCAACTGATAACTAAAAATACTAGAACATACTGTGTGCTTTGCGCGCCCTATGAGAACAGCGCAAATAGAAACGAATCTGCGTAGGTAACTGAAACTGCAAACCAATTGTCAAAGGCAGGTTGTAGTTTATAACTGTTAAGACACAGACAATTTTAATTTATCAAACAATTATACATTAGCAGGACAATTCATAAAAAAACTGGAAGCTTTTGGTGTTGTCTCCTAACTCTTACTCCTAGCTGAAATGCTATAAAAGTTCTTGATATTTGAAAATTGAAATGTTATGCCATCACTAAAATTACACTTTGATATCCTTCGTCTCTGCTAGCAGGACAATCCATAAAAAATGTAAGCTTTTGGTGTTGTCTCCTAACTCTTACTCTTAATTGAAATGCTGCGGGTCTCCTTGATATTTGAGAATTGAATTATTATGCTATCTGTAAAAATACACCTTGATATCCTTCGTCTCTACTCCTAGTTGCACCAAAAGCCTCCCTGGTTGTGTTTACATACTGCACTGAAATGGAGACGGTTAGTGATTTTGTAAACAGTTAGTTCAAAATGATCAAAGTGAGACACCACATATTAAAATTGAAATGAAACATAATAATTTTCTTTTAAAAAACTGAAAGAGCATATATCTATTCATTCTCTTTCTTCAAATTGTTCATGCGGGATGGAAATGTAACTACATATATCTACCGAAAGAGTCTCCAAATTTCAGAAACTACTTTTCAGTTAATGCCAAAGACAAACAATTTATCTATGACTATGAAGTAGCGATTGAGCCTTCCACAAACCGAGGATGATTTTTTTCAGGCAGAACTTCAAATCATAAATTATGAAAGAAGTTACAATCTTTATTTCTAACTTTAGATGACCACTAAAGACTGTACTGGATTTATTAAATTGTAAACAATTTATTGGCTTCATTCAACTACAAACAAGTGATATGAAGCTTTGCAGAAGATATTGGAATCCTGATATAATATGTGCTTGCACAACAACAACAACATAGCCTTTTGTTTCGCATGAGGATCAGTATAATATCATTTCTAGGCATCAAACTCTAATAATTATCATGATAGAAAGACAAAGGCAGACAAGTCCTTAGCTAGAACATGTTTTCCCTTCCATTTTTAATGATCCCTTTCTTCTAGTTGGCATGAAGGCCTCGTGAAAACAGACTCTGGCAGCAAGGCCCTTCATCAGATTTAAACAGGTAGCACTCTTGCCCAGCATTCAAAATAATATTACTCTGGTGCTTAAATAACTCTCTGCATAGGGTGATCATGGTTTCTGCATAACAGGAAGATATTTTTGTTCACTGATGAGAAAATAATAAGCATTGTTCAGTTTAGATTACGGGCTCTCGGTACCAATTGGTATGGCATAAGAGGAACAATTCTTCCATATATCACAGTGACAAAGCCAAACTTCACAATATTTCTTATGGAAACAAGATGCAGCTGGGCAGGAAAGAAAGCAGTAATGAATTGAAAAGCAGGGGACAGATGCAATTCTTCAAAAAAAAAATCAGATAATACAACTTTAATGCTGAAGCAGTAGAGAATTAGCATAACTGAAAGATGGATGAATTGAAGTTGTTTTTATACTTTTTAGCTTTGAAGATTGAATGTTTCGGCAATTCTAACTATATAATAGAAAAGTAACTGGTTCTAGTAAGTAGAGCATGCATCATGTATAGATAGAAATATCTCAGATGACTCCGATCAGCAACATTTCTCAAACTCTGACAAAAATTAGTTTTACTTCATATGAATTTATTGTTGATACGTTACTAAGAAAGAAGTAGTGCTCAGCAACCATCACTGGAACCATGAGGGGTACCTGGGTAGCATACAGAGTACCAGCAGGCCTCCAACTCTCTATAAGATTCCGTGAAGAATATTGCAAATAATCACCATATTTCTACATCGAGTTTACCAACCACTGCTTTTTAACTTTAACTCACTTAGGTTCATCAACATCCAAGCAAAGAAACTTGCACGAACAAAGAAAGAAATAGAGTGCTCCTGCGCACCTTGAGCATGCCAATGTTGGCACAAGGTGAGTCCGTATCGTCCTCTCTACCTCCTGTACAACGATACCCAATCATCCCCTTGTCATCCACCCTCACGATGACCTCCACCTGGTCTTTGCCGCCAGAGGAATCGTCGCCGGCACCAAGCCGTGTACCACAGCCGCGTGCCATTGGGCCACCAGCCGTCGAGGAGCTCCTGTAGCACATGCTTGAATCACCCAGGAGCCTGTGACTCAAATCAGAGAGGGAGATCGAGGTCAACTCCAGCAAATTGATCTAGGGGAAGAGAGGAAGGGGAAAGGGAAGGAGAAGGGCGAAGGGAAAGAAGCTGCTCAGTCGTACCGTCGCCAAGCGTCGTTGCGAAGCAACGTAGGTGAGGCATGCGCCGCCTCACGCCATTTTGGTGCCCGCTCCCGCTGTTCCCCTAGTCCGCCGCCACTATTCCCCCTAGTGGCCTGGTGTACCACCCACCGAGCATGGCCGGCGTGGAGAACGGCAAGGGCTGCTCCTGATCCATGCGCGCGAGGGTCGGAGGAGTGACAGCAGCACCTATGCCGTAGTGGAAGCGCGCACGTCGAACATCTTGGGGGCGGCGGCAGCGGGAAGAGGAGAGGGAAGGAGAGAGAGAGGGGGAACAGGGGTGAGCTTGGATCCAAAAGAAAGATAGTGCTCTGCCATGGAGGAGAGCGGGGAATAGGGTAGAGGGCCCACCACACCATCGTTCTGTAGCTCCCCGCAAGCCCCGTCTGCTACTCCTCTGAATGGGATCCCTGTCTCTGCAAGTGGGCCAGTAATAGTCCAGGACCCACCTGTTTATGTGGGCATGAGGGCACTCGAGGTAGAAAACGCTGACACGTTTTTTTCCTCCCGCTGCTGTTCTGCGCTAAGCTAAACCCATTCTATGCGGGCTGCGATGCCAGGTTGATCGCATGGCCCGTCTGTCCGCGTCTAGTCCACCATGGTCCAGATGTAGAAGCTCGCCCTGGCCTCCGCCTGCTGCGCTCTCGCGTGCCGAAAGACCCGTACGAGCAGGGCGCGCGGCGAGTGATGGAGCTTTTTTAATCCTGCTGCCGCACGTCCTGCTGCCAGCACCGCATGCTCTCTCTTCACTCTCTGCTCAATTGCTCGCTTTTTTAATCCTGCTGCCGCACGTCCACTCTGCAGCAAGCGGCATCGCATGCTCTCTTCGCTCTCTGGTCAACTGCTCTCTCGCGGCGCTGCACAAATATGGGATGAAAGGACGAAAAGGACGCGCAAAACGCGGCCGTGCGAGAACGCTCGTACGGATTCACTCTCGTGCGAGGAGGAGGGAGCTCCTTTTAAGGACTCCGATGACAAAACAACTCATAACAATTATCAACTTTTGCATTACTTGATACGACCAAATACAAAGAATAGCTTAGGCAGGAAAAGACATCATCTGTAGATTATCTTCCCTTGCTCATGACTTTTATACAGATTAAAAGGCTTTAACTCCACTGGTAGCCAAAAACCGATACAGGAACAGGAAAAATAATCCAGACCAAACATACATCTTTGTTTTTTTTTTCATTTGGTGATACAGACGCAAAAAAATCCATCCCCAAAAGAAAAGAATAAGATATAAAAAGAATCAAGTCCTCAAGGTCAAGGCACAACATATACAGATGACAAGAAAGGAGTCACTCGTCGCTTTGTGTCTTCATCACAGAATGTGGTGAAAGGGCTCACCGCAGTAGCAGCAGAACAGATGCGACATCACTGCCAGAGTGAAGAAATCAGCATGCATTGCCCATCCAATAATACCATAGGCGACTGCTACTCTGCTGTTTTCAACACAACATATGTAATACTCAGGTATTCTCCAAACTCCTGCTTCCTCCTTTTCTTTTCCCTTTTTTTTTTGGCAAGCACTCTGAACTGCTCTCATATTCCTAAGAAGGCACATTGCTTCTTAGCATGCAGAGGAATTAATTTCATGATAAACTCCATTGGTACTCCTCTCAACTCTGTTCAATTTGGCCATGTAGCAGATCAGGATCCCCTGATGGGAGGGTTCAGGTGGTGGACAATGTAAAAAACAATCATGAACTTACCATTAGGCTTAAAATTGAACAGATGGGGAAGAGAACGACCATTCGGTAACCGGGCATTCGGATCACGTAGTTCATCAAAGAATGGATGGATTAACGCCTCTAGCTGTTGGAGAGACGGGAAACAAAGTATTATTAGACCCTTTTGCTACAGATTAACCTCAAGCATAATAGATTTCCTAAGACCAAGTGTTTAATACTTACTGCAGTGCACCGGAGGTTTGGTGAGTACTGCAGAAGTCGGGAAACAAGATCTACAGCTTCAGATGGCATTCTTTTGTGGAAGATCTGGCAAAAAAACATGCATCATAAGATTACATCGCAGTACATATAAATAGGAAATATTAATCTTGAAAAAAAGGAAATATAGAAGGTATAAAATTTTTACCTTGTGCCATGGGTGAGCTTTGATCTGTGGGAACTTAAACTCGGTATAGTTTGGATTCATGCGCTTAATTTCATCCCGTGTTGGAGTGCCTAGAACCTGAAAGAAAAATGAGCCCCCTGCATGAGTCAACCATAACTACCTAGTTAAACATATCCTCAGTTGAAAGAATCACTGTTACCTTGATAATTTCAACAAGTTGATCAACGCCACTGTCCCCAGGAAAAACAGGCTATCCAATAACAGATATCTTGTAAAGAAGTTGCTTCAAGCAGTTGGTTGATATATCACAATGACTTGGTTGATCTCTTACCTGCCCTAGAAGAAGTTCAGCAAGAACACAACCAGCAGACCACACGTCAATAGCTGTTGTGTATTCCGTGGCACCAAATATGAGCTCTGGAGCTCTGTAATATCTAGAACAGATATATGAAATATTTGGTTCCCCTTGTACCTATTAACATATAGGTAGAGTATTTACAAATTTAGATGGTGTAGCGCAGATTATATGATGTTTCAGGTGATATTGGTACATCTAGAAGTTATGAACCATACCAAGACTTTCGCGCTGCCAAAATCACACAATTTCAGTTGATGAGTATGTGGATTCACCTGTTACAACAATTAGCCAATATCAAATCACTAGAGAGCATCAACAATCAAGGACAGTGTTTCTGCAAACTCTTTGAAAAGTACAACCACAAGCATACCAGAATATTTTGTGGCTTTATATCTCTGTGGCATACTCCTACACAGTTATGCATGTAAGCCAAAGCTCTACAAATCTGTAAATTTAGTTTGATAGAATGTACAGTTCAGTTAAAACAATTATATTGAAACCAAAAAATAACAAAGTTCGAGTTGTGTTGAAAGGTTCTGGCAAAGTCGCAGCCTTTACCTGGTACATATAGAGTTTAACATATATCAAAGGCATCCGTTGGTTCATTTTATTGTAATGTTTAATAACACGGTGAACAGTTTCTGGCACATATTCAAGCACCAAATTGAGGTAAACCTCTTCCTTATCAGTTGTTGAGCAAAAGTAATGCTTCAAGCATACGACGTTTGGGTGATCAAGAACTTGCATCGTTTGCAGCTCACGGTTCTTGTACCTCGCATCTTGAAGAACTTTCTTTATAGCTACTCTCTCACTAGTTTCCAAACACCTGGCCTGTTAATTATAATTTGAACAAAAAAGTGGATGTAATTATACACAGATTTAAACAGAATAAAACTCGTGAATTAAAGTATAGAAAGGGACAAAAGAGAATTTTGGCATAAACAACCCACCTGGAAGACAACCCCAAATGAACCTTGCCCCACAATTCGCTCTGCTATGTAACTAATAGTCTGCAATTTAATAAAATATACAGTATTATGAACCTAAAGCATTTCTTTAGTCAATGATTTATCATGTTGACAGTATATGTTGCTCTATCGAATTTGATATATAAGGATTGACATTGCTCTGCACAGTTTATCTTATTACCTGCCTCGGCTGCGAATTTCTTCCACCAACAGATGTTACGATAGTATGACCAACCTCCATCCCATTGCCATTGACAACTACAGATTCAACTTCCTTCTCATCTCTTATGCTCATCCCATTCATCTCATCCGGCAATCGATCAGTAGTGCCGCTAGTACTAGCTTCATAACCTGATGAGCGATTTAATAGACCTACTGATGTCATGTTGCCTCGTTCCACTTAGTGGCAAAATTAATTGAATGAGTTCCTTTCTTCCACTTCCAGAAATATACTCAGTTCACCTGCAAAGAACATTATTTAAGCAAATCATGAAGCACAGACTATGCACTTGTTTACCAACTTGAATAAATTAGCTGCACCTCTACATGTATAAATTCTGCTACTCTCTCCAATCACAAATAAGTATTGTTTTGCACAGTGGTACCTCATAAAATAACTTTGATACATTTCTACAGTGTTATTTTGTAGAAACCATTAGAATTATAACATTATAGAAGTATTTAGATTGATTATATAGCAATAAAGATGTTTGCAATCTAGCGATATCTAGTCTAGATATTTATAGTTTGACTGCGCCCATTAAAGTATGACACTTGATTTCAGCCTTCAAATCCCACAGAATTTGTGCCCACTTCAAAACATTATTATCAGTTTGCTAGCATACACAGGCCAGCTCAACTTCTGAGCTAGCAGCTCAATTTAGAATCATCCAGCAGAACATGTTATCTTTCTGAGTTTCAAGGAAGCTTGCCTTCTTAATCTTACACTTGTGAAAACCAGCAAGAAAGTTGATATAGCCATGACCCTTTACACAGGTCATAAAAAGGTCACATTTAGGAGTACATTTGTTGCAAACATTTGCCACGAACCATTTTTATAGAAACCCAGACAAGAATTAGGAGTGTTTCTATACTTTCAAACGACAGAAGAAAGACATAAGAAACTACAATTTCGATCAAGATGGTTAGGTCTCAAATCAAAATTGTTTTTTTATCAATGCAATCATCGCAATCAACCTAGCAGCGACAAGAATTTGGGTTTCCATACCTTTTGACTTCACATGACCAATAGAAATCCCCAGGGCACAAATCAAGAAGCTTCCGAGGCTCCGGCCCCCAAAATCAGAATCACCTGCAGAGATCAAATCTTCCGGTTACAACTACAAACCCAAGGAGAGCCAGTGCCCGAAAAGTAATCCCATATATACGCCTCTACGATTTCCTCAGTTATTAGTGCAAATAGAAGAATACAGATCGAATTCAACCCTTTCCCGACCGAAAGCCTTACCAAATTCCCCCGACCCAAACGAAGAATTCGAAAAAGGCACAAAAAAATAGAAGGAACCCTATTGTTGGAACTTACCAGATCAGAGAGTTTCCCAAGGACGGGGCAGCTCCAATCGAAGGACTGATTGAGGAGAAGATTCGATCCCAATCCGTTCGGCTCCCCCTGTGCTCCCAGTCTCAGGGATGTGGTGCCCGATTTGAGGGGCAGCAGAGGAGCAGAGGCGGCGGCGCAGACGCGCAGCGCAGTTATAATAGAGAAACCGATGCAGGGCTGTCGACGAGCCGACCACGTAGCGGGCTCAGGAGGACGGCTCGAGCTCGACCTACCAACTCGAACCGAGCCTGGTTTGACCTTGAGGCTCGAGCTCTCAGTGAGGCAGGCTCGAGCTCAGCTCGATCGAAGCTCGAGCTCGGCTCGTCAGTTCGAAATGGGGATTTGCCCGTCGAAACTCGAAACGGGTGGGCGGCGCCACCGTCGCCCGTCCCCGTCGTGGAAGATGGAGCCGGTGGCCGGTCGCCACGCGTGGGCTCGTGTTCTTGGCACCTTCTGGGTGGGGGAGGTCGAAATCTTGGGCACCTACTTCATGGTGTTCGCCTGTTCGGAGCCTGGTCGACGGCGGGCAGATCTGGTGCGGAGAGGCGGCAGCCGGCAGGATGGGAGCAGAGGCGGTCGGCTGGAGAAAACGGAACGGAGGCAGCCAGAAAGCAGCTGTAAGGAGTGGCGGGGTGGGGAAGAAGAGATTGGCGGCTGCGGGAAGGCGGCAGCCGCCGGCGGTGCGAGAGGCGGCGATGGTTTCCGTTCGGGACCTTGGTGGAGGTGCGGCTTGGGCTCTCTCGGTGAGCTGGGCCTCGTGCTTCACAAAGTGCAAACTGGGCCCAAGGGGAATCGTGAGGACTGAGGAGAGCCATGTGCTAAAAAAAAAAGGAAGCTGAGCCAGGATCTCAAGATGCAGCATCTTTTTGCACTTGTGTGTTTGGTTGCTCAGCCTGATTCAACTGGTGCGAGCTGTGTTTGTTTGGATAGTTTGTATCTCTAGCTCGGCTGTTTCACGTGATGCAAAAACAGCAAAGGAACCTGGCTCCCGGATACGAAATTTATCCGCGTTTCTGCGAGCCTGGCGCGAGCGAGGCTGTTCCAGCTCAACCTGGGCCGTGTTTAGTTCCCAATTCCGGACGCCGGATTTGGGACTGACGCGGGTCGCGTCGTCATAAATGCACACTGTAGCATTTCATTTGTATGTATGAAAAATTATCCAAAAATTGATTAATTAGGCTTAAAATGTTCGTCTCGCAGAGTACAATAAAACTGTGCAATTAGTTTTTAATTTCATCCACATTTAGTACTCCATGCATGTTATGACATTTTGATGTGATGGAGAATCTTCTTTTTACATAGTGTATTTGGAAGTAACTTTTTGGAAACTTTTGGGATCTAAACAAGGCCCTGAGCGTGAGGATGCGAGCCAGAATGTCTATTCCCGGAACCAATCAGGCCCTGAAGCTCAGCTATAGCATGACGAGCCGAGCTCGAGCCCAGCCTCTTCTGACTAGTCAAACTGGAGTTGCTCGGGAGTTTCTGGAAAGCGAGGGGAGAGGCAGTTCTAGAAAATCAGGTGCTCATGTAAAAAAAAAATCAGGTGCTAGAACTGAATGCAACTAGAGTATCCGAAAAGTTAAACTACAATCTTGTATTAGCTTCAGGAAAAAAAACTAAATCTTGCATCAGAACAAATATCTGAATTGTAATATTCAAAGGTGGTGTTTGGATTGTATTTTGAATCTTCAAGATTCCCCGCTCTTATAATTTGTATAATATATTGCTTTGTACATTTAGCGGAAAAAACAGCTAAATCTTGAACAACATGGAGTAAATGTTAATGGATTTTATCAAGAAGACTTTGTAAGGCTACTCTACCGAAAACTAAGTTATAAAACTAAAGGAAAACAAAACTTTACAAAAACAGATTTGCTTTGTGCAATACCATGTCGCCACTGAATGAGATCTAGTGGTGGGATAAATCATATCCATAATCCTTATCCCAGGTAGATTTTTTTAAAAAGATCTTTACACATGCGGACGTTCATGCATATTCACTCCTACAAATACACGCATATAAATCCTATCCCTACGAGTACATCTGATAGACTGGGTTAGCATATCCAATTTTGAGATTCATGAAGTTACCTTGCTGTGACAAGGGTATCATTTATCATTGAAAAAATAGCGTAGATTAATTTCTGAAATAAATTTAAAAAAATATGATATCTTTGTTGAGTCGACAACTCGAACCTAAATAAATAGATTTTACCGTAAGTAATATTACCAACATAGTTGCGATCAATTCGCTATCTCAGGTAAAAATTATAAAATATTTATGAAAACAAATTTACATAGTTGTATTATATCATCGTTAGTTCTTCGAAAAATCTTTTACAAACGTGTACATTTGTGTATCATGTAAAATCATTAAGGCACTAAAAACCTTTAGAAGTGTGTTAGGACAGATGGCAGGCCCCTGGTAACTTTGGTCGAAATAGGAAAGTGTTAGGACATGTTATCTAGCAGTAATATAAATTAAAAAATGATAAAGTACATATCAGTTAAGATAATAATTTGTCACCCTAAAACAAGCAATTCATCAAATATTTTTGGTAGGAGAATATGTCCATAGTAACTAATATTTTACAAACAAAAAAGAAACATCTTGCAAAGCAAATTTGAGAGTTTTTTTTTACTTCCTTTGATGGCCTGTCAAATATAACTTGCTTCCTTTATTTGCTGCTCCATGGGATGACATGTCAAATAGAATGGGGTTTCATCACTGTATTTGACTCATGTATCTCTTGCTTGCTGAAAATCCTATCTTTTATCTTTTTGTATTTTTGTACAAAATTAAGTATTGAGTTCATTGGGTTGACATAACGCTTGAGAACATTATTAAATCCCTCACTATATGGTGTCGTCTGTATGAATGGGAAGAAGTGAAATAAGTCGGGATCATACAAATGCTGCAATTGCATAGAGGTTATACTTATCTAGAAAGTTTTGTCACTTGGTTTCAAATTCTTATGGGCTAAAATTGTTATCAACACAGTCATTGAAGACCTTTGACAGCGCTTTCTTTCCAACAAAAAAGGGTCCCAACCAGGGTCCCAACCATTTTCTTGCATTCTCCATTATGTGCCACCTTCCAACATTACATATTGATGCAGACACTTAAAAATTGGCATTTATCTTAAAAAAATACACATTGCCGTAACAGTTTAAGCTGCCACACCACCAACCTGCATCTTATATGAATTGAAGTTGTAAAAACCTTTGCAATCGCCGCCGCCATTGCTACGTCCTGGTCTGTTATGATGCAGCCGGAGTCATTGCCACCCATCGCTTTCTTGAACTCGGTAAACAACCATTCCAAAGCTGGTTTTTTTCTCAATCCTCAAGAATCCACAGCCGAGTTGTATGGTTATACCATTCCTATCAATTTCTATTGTTTTCGCCAAAGAAGAAGAAGAATATGTAGTTAGTTATGAATCCCAGCAACGCCAATATCCTTTTTATGATGCTACAATGTATGCATTTAGGTTGACAACAAGTTAACAACAAGTTGATAGTTTCATTAAATTGAAGTTGCCACAATGTATGCACTCAGGTTGATAGAGGTTTTACCTATGAAAGGCGCGCAAGGCATATTGTATATGTTAGTGAGGTAAGTGCAATTAAAAGAATCACCATATGTCTTGTAGGCTCTCCTTGCAGCATCATCTACCCAGAAAAGATTCTCCACCCTATCATCATCATCAAGTGTATAATAGTAATAGAAGTCAGGATCTTCCTTTTTTATCTCCTCAAAGTGCTCAAGCGTGGCCTTCATATCTTTGCCTCGCCATTCAGCACAGTGCTCCACACGTAAATTCTTAGCATCACCCTCTGTTGTGTATGGAGTGTTTTCAATCCCACCATATAGCTCTGTCATTATCTGGTATAAGCACTGTTGCGGCTGAGCAGTGTGGAGGCGATCACAATCTGAAAGAACATCTAGCCCCTTGTGGGTTTTGGTGATTAAATGACACAAACAATTAAAGGACTAATGAGCTTGTTAAGTTTTGACAAGGATTTTATTGCAAGTAACAAAGTCAATCTCATATTATATGAAGCATGCAAAAGTAAAGAAATGACAAGCAAAGATGGAAATATAGAAAAGAGACAAGAGGCAAATGAATTATATGGCCTCATTGGCCATTGGTTGTTTGCTCATATAATTAAAGAAATGTGAAAATTGCATGATGATTGATTCAAGATTATGGTATTATAAATAATGGTGGAAAAGAGACAAAGAGGCAAATGAATTATATGGCCCCATTGGTTGTTTGCTCATATAATCAAAGGAAGGTGAAAATTGCATGATGGCAATTGCATGATGATCAAGATTATGCCTCAACAGATTGTTGTCCTTGCTGAAAACGCTGCATTTTGTTAAGCAAATCACGGGCTGGGACTATCACAAGAGTACAGAGCGACTTATAAATAGATATGAAGTTGAGTGTTCACCATATTGGTCGATGAATCCAAAGTCACTAGTTCTTGGATGGTATGCTCAAGAGACAAGAATGCTAGCAAACCCTCAAGGTGTCATATTGAAGAAAAACAACATGATGAAGACATTGAAGCTCAAGGGTTGATATAGTTTTTATCTTTGAGCTCAAGGGGGATGCGTGTTGATCAAGCCATGGATGTTTTAATGCTCAAAGAGATCCAACCAAGTACCTATGAAAGACACAAGTGCACTCACGGACACACTTTATTCTTGCTGTTTTTCTGGAGCAAGAATATCCGGGACATGGCCAAAACATTTTTGTTCCGGGTACCCCTTCGGGTTTGGGGTTTCTCGGAGTATCCAGGGTCGTCTCGGAGTAGTCTGGTTGGGGGTTCTCGGAGTATCCAGGGTCGTCCCGGAGTAGCCTGGTACAGAATTAGAGTCAAGTGTCACGTTTATTTCTGGAGCAAGGTATTCCAGCCAGGGGTCGGAGTATCCGGGTCAGATCTCGCAGACAGCATAACGGTTAGATTTTGGGGGCCGAGTATATAACCCTCCACGCCCCTCCTCCCTTGCCTGCCGACCACACTTGCATAGAACACTCTCTTGAGTATCCCCTTCACTCCCTCAACTCCCTAGAGCCAATCCTTGCAAGATTTGAGAAGGGATTTGAGTGAGTTCTTGGATTTGTGTGTGGGTGAGCATCAACTCCAACTCTTGAGCATTGAAGCATCCTCGGCCATCTACTCGCGTTTGTTACTCTTGGAGCTTTTGCTCCTAGACGGCTAGGCGTCTCTGGCGAGCGCTCAACTCGTGTGAGCTTGCCCCGGAAAGTTTGTAAAGCAAATCCCTTTGGGGATATCATAGTAAGTAACCCTAGCTTGGCTTTTGGGCCCTAGGGGGAGGGTAGAGTTGTGGCTCAACTCGGTCTCTTTGGAGGCACCTCAATGGAGACTAGCTTCTTTTGGGAAGTGAACTTCGGTAAACAAATCACTTGTCTCCCTTGTGCTTGTTGTTCTTCGTGTTCATCTTTGAGTTCATATGTTCTTGGTAGTTCATAGTTGACTTTCATAGATTTGCTCCGATCTACTCGTCTGTGAAGTTTGTGGTGCAGCTCTTAGGTGGAAAAGAATCCTTGGACGATTTCCCACCTTTCTATTCAAAGGGAATTAGCTAAGTTGCTATAAATCTTTGCATCACGTGTTCATTCTTTACTGTCAGTGACGGAGTATCCGACAAAGTGTCGGAATATCCGGTGATCTAATCCGCTGCTAAGTTTTATTTTTCAGAAACCGCCTATTCACCCCCCCCCTCTAGGTGACATCAAGGTCCTCTCAATTGGTATCAGAGCCGAGACTCTCAATTCCGGGCTTAACCGCCTTGAGAGATGATGTCGACTAAAGGTGAAATGTATCTAGAACTTCTCTTGCTAAGAGACAGCTAAATAACATGGTCTCAAAGAAAGATATGAAAAGTACAAGTGTGATGATGAAGATCTCACATTGGAGGAATCATTTGAGAAGTGCTCAACATCATCAAGAATCAATAAAGAGCATCAAGTGGATTTTTTTTCAAATGGTCAAGATGATATTTTCACATCAACCTCCTCACCAATACTTGTGTCAATAGAAGGTAATAAAACGGTGAGTAGGTTAGATGGCCACTCATGTTATGCTTGTACTTCACTTTGTACTTGTGAGACTAACATTTTGAAGGAAGAAGAAACATGTGACCGATGCCGACCAAATGAAGAATCAACCTCACCGCGTTGCTCATTTTCTTTTGCTAAAGCCAATGAGTGTCTCATGGCTGAAAGCAAAAGAAGTCGACAAGAGTGGTTGATTATGATGATCTAGAAGTAACTCATGAGCGGCATGAACTCCTCATCGAGAAGATAAAAGAGTTAAATGCTTTTGCCAAAGAGCATGAGAAACTAAAGAGTTCTCATGTGACTTGGATAGAAAGGTATGAAAAGTTGTCAATTGAGGAAACATGTGTGACTAACTCTACCTCTTATGTGGCTCAATTAGAGAAGTCAAACCATGAGCTCAAAGTTCAACTCGAGAAGCTCACTAGCAAGCATGCATCTTTGCAAGAAAATCATGATGGGCTCATGTGTCATCATAAAAAACTTGTAGACTCGCATGCCATGCTAGAAGTAGCTCATGAGGTAATGGTGACAACGGTAAAATCCTACCAACCTCAAATGCACAAGTTCACATGCTCACATGTTCAAAATAAATTACCTTGTACTAAATATTGCTCTCAAGCAAATAATCTTTGTGTTGAGCATGTTCTTGTAGAAACTTGTGATGATATTATTGCCAAACAAAATGATGAGCTCAAGCAAGAAGTTGAGAGGCTCAATAAGGAGTTGATCCAATTGAAGGACAAATGCAATTCACAACCTTCTCAAGATAACCATGAAAACATGGTGAACAAGCTTGAGAAGGGGTCCACCGTGCAAAGCATCTTGTGCAACCAAAAAGATCACAAGTTCAACAATGACAACATAAAGGGACAAAGTGACAAGAAGAGCAAGCTCTCCATTACTTGCTTCAAGTGCAAGAAAGAGGGTCACCATATGAGAGATTGCTCCTTTGAGAAAGAAGCAACTAATATGAGCAAGAATCAACAAATGAAAAACAAGATGGCTCATGTCAAGTGCTACAAGTGTTTCGACTTGGGACACTATGCCTCTATGTGTTCCTACAAAGATGATGACAAGTCCACACTTCCAAAGAAGAGAACAAGAAGAAGCAAGAGGAAGTGTCATGGTCACAATGCAAAGGGTCATAAGTTTGTGTCATGCCACATCATGAAGAATGAAGGTCTCATGTCATCAAGTAAGAGGCTCACCGACAAGAAATCAAGCAAGAATCAAGATGAGAAGACATCATGCAAGGACAAGCACCGTATTTGCTATACTTGCCGGATAAAGGGGCATATTGGTAAGAATTGTCCCATGGGTAACATTTCTAAGCTTAACTCTTCAATTGACCATGTTTTGCTTAGGAATCCCAAGAATGGTAGTTGTGCTACTATGGTGGTTGGTTCATCTCTTGCTAGCACAAAGGCCACTTGGGTGACTAAATCATGTGTGACTAACCTTCATGGACCCAACATGGTTTGGGTACCAAAATGTGCTTGATAAGCTAATTAGGTACTTGGAGATGTATTGAAGAACTTGGCTTGCTTAAGAGGAAACCCATTGGATATATCATCTTAAAATTCTATCATATTGGGTTTTCTCATCATGAATTGAAAGAAGTGCCATGTGTGTAAATTCTTGACATATCTCAATCTTCAAAGACATCTCGGTAGCAAATATTCTATCTTGTGCAATCTAGCCAAGTAGCCTTGTGTAGACATTAGTTGTTCACATTTTTGGTAATCATGAGCACTTGGCATGGCTAAGTTATTTTGAGAAAACTATATGCTTAAAGTCCTATGATTCTTTTAATGGTTCTCTAGTAGAGCATTATCTTATGTTTGCTGCAGGAGAAATAACCATATGATCCACACACACACAAAAACGGAAGGGTTACAACTGCTGTTTTTGGGTTTATCAGAACTTCCGACATGGTGCCGGAACATCCGACAGCTCCAGAATTTCTTGGTTTCCTCCAATAAACACTGCTCAGTCTTTCAAATTATCTTCTATCGGAACATCTAGTCACTCATTGGATATTCCAGTTCCAACATTGAAGCTGAGAGTGATTGAGTTGAAGAAAAGAAATCAAAGATGGGTTTTCATTGCAAATCTTCAACTCAAGAGGCCAACAATTATGCAAGAAGTCACTCCAATGTGAATATCATTTGGATGGCTCGAGATGGATCTTGGACATGCAAGAACAGCTCTAAATTGACACAAGATATCAAGTAGAAGTAACATTTATAAACATCACGAAATCTTCACTTGATAAAAGGCTACACATAAGGATCATCCAAAACCAACCCAGTGACCATCAATGATCATATCAACAAAGGGTACTAACTCCTAGTTCACAATGTGCAAAATTTATGAACATTACCTTTTGGTCTCTTTGTGAGTTTCTCTAGGTAAACAAAGGACTAGGAATGCAAGATGAATCTTGAATGTGCAATGCTTCAATTTATCACAAGCCATCGAGAAAATGGTTGCTTGGTTGGAGGTATGGTGGTAAACCAAACCCTCCGGTATCTATATTGGCTTAAATTTAGATATCCACACCAAGTACTTTATCCAAGAAGTATCAAGTGTATAAGAGGTCACTCCATCAACTCCAACTCTTGAGCATTTGAAGCATCCTCGGCCATCTACTCGCGTTTGTTACTTTTGGAGCTTTTGCTCCTAGACGGCTAGGCGTCTCCAGCGAGCGCTCAACTCGTGTGAGCTTGCCCCGGAAAGTTTGTAAAGCCAATCCCTTTGGGGATATCATAGTAAGTAACCCTAGCTTGGCTTTTGGGCCCTAGGGGGAGGATAGAGTTGTGGCTCAACTCGGTCTCTTTGGAGGCACCTCAACGGAGACTAGCTTCTTTGGGAAAGTGAACTTCGGTAAACAAATCACTTGTCTCCCTTGTGCTTGTTGTTCTTCGTGTTCATCTTCGAGTTCATATGTTCTTGGTAGTTCATAGTTGACTTTCATAGATTTGCTCCGATCTACTCGTGTGTGAAGTTTGTGGTGCAGCTCTTAGGTGGAAAAGAATCCTTGGACGATTTCCCACCTTTCTATTCAAAGGGAATTAGCTAAGTTGCTCTAAATCTTTGCATCACGTGCTCATTCTTTACTGTCAGTGACGGAGTATCCGACAAAGTGTCGGAATATCCGGTGATCTAATCCGCTGCTAAGTTTTATTTTTCAGAAACCGCCTATTCACCCCCCTCTAGGCGACATCAAGGTCCTTTCACAATCTGTGATGCCAACATTTCTAGCGTGCTCTCGGGGCTGAACCGAGTGGAGTGCGGGGAAAAGTTATTTCTGCTGGACCTCTCCGGGAATTATATCTCAGGGGAAGTTCCAGCGTTCATCGATTGCTCCAGATTGGAGTACCTTGATCTCTCTGGCAACCTCATATCTGGCAGCATGGCAGCTGGGGTCCTGTCTGGATGTAGCAGCGTGAGCTCACTCTACCTTTCAGGCAACCATCTTGTTGGCGCGTTCCCATCGGATATTGCACACCTCAAGTCGCTTACTGACCTTGATCTATCAAGCAACAATTTCTCTGGAGAAATTCCAGGCAAAGCTTTTGTTAATCTTCCTAAGCTCAGGTCATTTTCCCTGTCCTTCAACTATTTCAATGGCTCGCAATCACCATTCTTCCAGACCTTGAAATACTTGAACTCAACTCCAACTTGCTCTCTGGCACCATCCCGGACACTATCTGCTCAAACACCAGCAGCAATTTGCAAGTTCTTTACCTGCAGAACAACTACCTCACTGGTGGCATTCCAGACTCCATCTCCAACTGCGCTGGTCTAGTTTCACTTGACCTCAGCCTCAACTATATTAGTGGGCAGATTCCCTCGTCCATTGGCATGCTTACTGGTCTCCGTGACCTGGTCTTGTGGCAGAACGTGCTTGAGGGCGAGATACCCGCCTCTCTGTCCGGAATGCTTGCACTTGAGAAACTCATTCTTGATTACAACGCTCTTTCGGGCGGCATCCCTCCAAGTTTGGCGAATTGCACAGAGTTGAAGTGGATGTCACTTGCCAGCAACCGGCTTTCCGGTGCATTACCTTCTTGGCTTGGTCAATTTGTGAAGCTTCAAATCTTGAGGCTGGGAAATAACTCCTTCTCTGGGATGATACCACCAGAACTGGGCGACTCCAGGAGTCTGTTATGGCTGGACCTGAGTAGCAACCACCTGAAAGGACATATACCATCTGAGCTTGCAAAACAGTATGGGAAGATGGCACCCCTCGTTTCTACATCACAGTTCAGATACATTCGCAATGACGAACTAACGGAGTATGAATGCCATGGCAAAGGAAGTTTGTTAGATCTCACAGGTGTGCGGAGCAGTGATTTGAGTCGAATGCCAAGTAAGAAGGCCTGGAACTTCACATCAGTGTACTTAGGCACGGTAAACCCGACAACAGACAACAACTTTTCAATGATATCTATGGACCTGTCATTTAATCAGCTTGACTCAGAGATCCCAAAGGATCTTGGGAGCATGTATTACCTCATGGTCTTTAACCTTGGACATAATAGTCTGTCAGGTGTGATCCCAGACGACTTAGGTGCTGCCAAGCATCTTGCGGTGCTCGACCTTTCACATAACATTCTTGAAGGGATAATACCCAACTCATTGAGTACACTAACGTCTTCAGAGATTGATTTATCGAACAACAGGTTGAGTGGGATGATTCCACAAGGACTACAACTTGGATCGCTTTCGCAATTCCCTGCAATATCATTTGAGAACAATTCTGGCTTGTGTGGGTTCCCACTCCCGCCATGCAAGCACAATGTTGTTGACAATGACAACCAATAGCCCAAATCCCACAAGAGTCAGGCATTCCTTGCTGGTGGCATCGTGGCAGTGTTCTCTCTCTTACAGTTCGGTATGTTTAATATATTATTTCTTCTTCTGTAATAGGTTGCTCCTGATTTTCTCAGTTTACAGGTTCCTAACTTGCCGTGCTGTGTGTTTCAGCACTGTTGATATGCCTATGTCAAAGGAACAAATCCAAGGCACATAATAATGCAGATGAAGCTTTAAGATTACAAGGAAACCTATTCTCTATCTGGAACTTCGATGGAGGAGATGTCTACAAGCAGATTGTGGAAGCAACAGAGAACTTTGATGAAAAATATTGCATTGGGAGAGGAGGGCATGGGTCTGTGTATGAAGCTTCACTACAATCAGGTGAACTTTTTGCAGTAAAGAAGATACGGGAAACAGAAGATGAAAGTTTGATAAATGAGGAACTATTCAGTCGTGAAGTAGAGGCCTTGGTGCAGTGCAGATACGACACCGGAACATTGTGAAGCTCTATGGATATTGCTCCAGTGATCTAGATAAGTTCCTTGTATATGAATACATGGAGAGAGGAAGCTTATCAACTATTCTCATGACCGGCAGAAGAGCTGTTGGGCTGGATTGGAATAAGAGGCCGGATATTCCTAAGGATGTGGCTCATGCTCTCTCTTATTTGCACCATGATTGTTCAACTCCAATAGTCCACCGAGACAATAATATTTTGATTGATATGGAGTTCAGGGCCTGCATATCAGACTTTAGCTTAGCTAAAATTTTGAGCTTGGATGCATCAGGCTCTACAAGCAGGCTTGCAGGGACAACTGGGTATCTTGCACCTGGTAAACGAATTTGGTTCAGTGTTCGAATTGGTTATTCTTTCTATATCATGTTGCTTCATTATCTCACACATGATTTATATAGAATATGGTGTGACAAAGTAGAAATTTTGTAATCCTGAAAGATGTGCTTGACTTGCTTTTTTATTCTTTCAAAGTAAATTAAATTCTATTATGTAACACCATTGATTTTCTGTCGAATCATATTTTATCGACAATGTTAGTACAGTGAGAAATACAATCATGCAGGCATTTACTTCAGCCTTGATTGAGCTTTTTGATACTGCAGAGCTTGCATACATGACGAGGGTGACCAAGAAATGTGACGTCTACAGCTTTGGCGTGGTTGTCCTTGAGCTGTTCATGCGATACCATCCTGGTGATTTTCTCTCCGCTCTCTGCTGCACGATCAAGCAAAAAGCATCGCTGAAGGATCTGTTGGACACCCGGCTCCCACTCCCTGAAGATGAAGTGGCAAGAGAAATCTTTATGCTCCTCACAGTGGCCGTCCAGTGCTTAGATCCCAACCCAGGGACCCGCCCAACAATGCAGTCTGCAATTCAGAAGCTCTCTGCAGTTCCGGCAACCGGGGATTTTGATTACCTTCATGCTGACATCATGGATACTGGAACCCATGTCCATTGACGCACTTAGGAAGGGGAAAGGGTGTTATGCGGCTGGGTTTGAGATTCAGTTATGGGGATTTGGTTCTTTCGTAGTCAGCTTGGTTATTTTCTTGGCATTGGTATATGCGATGCCAAGCGACATAATGTGTAGATATAGTTGATAAAAATAGCATCGTGCTTAAGTTGATTCATATGGTTGGCTTGTACTCCATGATTCATGTTTATGATGTTCACTGGTCGTTTTGAACACAATTGTACTTGCTGGGTAAAGGGTAATCGAGCTGCAAGTTTCGTCAGCCTACTATGATACAGGCCGTTCGGCCCAACCATTTTATGGGCTTGTGGCTGTTGTCTTCCCCATTTCAAAATCCCCGTCTCGGCCTTCTTCGTTGGGAGTCAGCAGCCACCGTCCACCGGAGCGGAGCCCGGAGGGAATGGCGGCCACTCTTCTCCCAACCTTATCGCCGCCGGTTTCCCGCACCGCCGCCGCCGCTTTCCTCCTCCTCCGACGAGCCGCAGCGAAGCCCTTCTCCTCCCTTCATCATGCCCCCACTCTCCGCCGTTTTCTAGCCTCCGCTCCCTCGTCCTCTCCAGCAACCCCTCCCCCTGCCCTCCGCCCCCTCTCCACGGTGGCGTCCTCCACCGCAGCTCGTGCCGCCCCGGCCCGCCGCGACCTCTTAATGCTCGGCATCGAGACCAGCTGCGACGACACTGCGGCCGCTGTGGTATTTGTGCCTTTTCTTCTTCGATTCTCCTGTCGATTTTACCTGCGGCGGAGGCGTGGAGCGAACCCTTTAGGTTTCTGTGCTGAGCTGCTTCGTTGCTGTTTGTCTGGCTGGTTGTAGGTTAGAGGCGACGGGGAGATCCTTAGCCAAGTGGTATCTTCCCAGGTAAGCCATTTTCCAGCACAATTTATTTATACATTCTGACCTCCTATTCCTGCTGTAAATTTGAGCTGCTGTTAAATGGCGATTGGTAGAGCATGTATATAGGAAGGGAAACGTTTTTTCATTGCTGACCAGGTCTGCTTTGCTGTGACTTTTCGTTGGCCAACATCTGGAAGGCGGATTTGCTTGCGAAGTATGGGGGTGTTGCTCCAAAGATGGCCGAGGAAGCTCATGCTCTTGTCATTGACCAGGTGTGGCTTCTTGGACTGACAGAGGTTCTACAACGTTTTGAGGCTCTGACATTCATGTTACTTGCATGTACTTATTTTTCACCCAGGTTGTCCAAAAGGCTCTCGATGATGCAAAATTGTCGGGAAGTGATCTTTCTGCTGTAGCTGTTACCGTTGGACCAGGACTTAGTCTATGCCTTAGAGGTACGGATGCACCTCCTCTTTGTTGTTTGGTCTGTTGAAATGTCTCTTCACTAGGTACCATTTACTACTGTTTTTAAGTGCCCACATGATACAAATCAGTTGAATTCAATCAGACTAGAAATTCATTGTTCAATTAAAAATTTACATCGGTTCTGCCTTCTTGGAGAACTTTTGATGTGCTTGGAATTTCCATGATGTTATATGGCATGCAATGTGCTATATTTTGGGATAGATGCTACCATGTCAGTGTATCAGGGTTCAGGATGTCTAGTTTCTTATTGCTGTTTCCATGATCATATCCCTTGTCTTTTCTAATGTTAGTGCAATTACATGTCTGAACTGCAGTTGGTGTTCACAAAGCTAGACAAGTAGCAAAATTATTTGGCTTGCCTATTGTTGGAGTTCATCATATGGAGGCACATGCATTAGTTTCCAGGTAATTAACTCATAGGGCCCTTTGCTGTTCAATTAGCCTTGATCTTAAATCTTTTAGGTATTGACCTTCTTTTTATATGCTGCACAAGTATTTTTTTCAATTCATCATCAAATAGGAGAAGGTCGTATTTTTTTCAAGGATAAAGGTTGTGAGTTTGTTTCAAAGTCTACGTGCTTTTCATGATATTTTTAAAATCCTTTTTACATCAAAATTTGCATATCTGTTTAGACTTCTGACATTGGTACCTCTTGGTATGCTTCTATAGTGACATATAAACTTATACAGATATTAATTGAACTAAGCTGGTATAGTCGCGTCTTTGCCTTCCTGAAGGCGTTGTTTGGAGGTTTTCTTGTAGCCGTTGGTGGTGGAGTCGTAGGCTCCGCGGAAGGTCGTGTCCGGTCGATTTGTAATGGTCTCATGTCCCTTTAGTTTGTCGTCGCGAGTAGTGTCTTGCTATCTCTGGCGCGCGGCCTAGAGAGCCCCGTTACGGGTTTGTTGGATGCCACTCTTCGAGCGGAGTGTGCTCTATTGTAAACTGGTAATCCCAGTATCCTTTGAGGATGCTTTATATATAAAGCTGGCTTCGGCCTTTCCTGGAAGCTGGTATAGTAGCATAAGCTGTTAACAAACGAAATTTATAATTAAAAAACGTTTGAATTTTGAAATAATTTCAACCTGTGTAAAAATGCATTTATTTTTTGTTAATGTAGAGCAGACTTGTACTTATAAACTCTGTCATTCTGGACAGCACATTGTTTACATTGGCTAATGGGTCTCTTGCGGGGAACAAGAGAAATAAAACTCAAAGCTAAATTGCTTATAGAATGATAAACATGCTGATGCTAAATCCAATGTTTTACAAACATAAAAAAAGATTGTGTAATTTCTTCACCATACTTCTAATTGTATCCATGCACTGTACTCGCAGTTAATGTTGTTTGATCCTTATCAGGCTAGTGAACAAGGACCTTGATTTCCCATTTTTGGCTCTTCTAATTTCAGGTATATGCTAATACAGTACAATGTCTCAACCTTATATGCTACTATTTTATTAATTTTCCTAGGATCTGGTCTTGCTAATACAGTACAATCCAACTTTGCAGTTGGATTAGTTTCTGAGGCTTTTGAGCCAGGACCCAGAGCCACCGCCCACCTGAGCGGACGGAGCCCGGAGGGAATGGCGGCCACTCTTCTCCCAACCTTATCGCCGCCGGTTTCCCGCACCGCCGCCGCCGCTTTCCTCCTCCTCCGACGAGCCGCAGCGAAGCCCTTCTCCTCCCTTCATCATGCCCCCACTCTCCGCCGCTTTCTAGCCTCCGCTCCCTCGTCCTATCCAGCAACCCCTCCCCCTGCCCTTCGCCCCCTATCCACCGTGGCGTCCTCCGCCGCTGCTCGTGCCGCCCCGGCCCGCCGCGACCTCCTAATGCTCGGCATCGAGACCAGCTGCGACGACACTGCGGCCGCTGTGGTACTAGTGCTTTCTTCCTCGATTCTCCTCTCGATTTTACCTGCGGCGGGGGAGCGAACCCTTTAGGTTTCTGTGCTGAGCTGCTTCATTGCTGTTTGTCTGGCTGGTTGTAGGTTAGAGGCGACGGGGAGGTCCTTAGCCAAGTGGTGTCTTCCCAGGTAAGCTATTTTCCAGCACAATTTATTTCTATATTCTGACCTCTTATTCCTGCTGTAAATTTGAGCCGGTGCAAAATGGCGATCGGTAGCGCGTATATAGGAAGGGAAACATTTGTTCACTGCTGACCAGGTCTGCTTTGCTGTGACTTTTCGTTGGCCAACATCTGGAAGGCGGATTTGCTTGCGAAATATGGGGGTGTTGCTCCAAAGATGGCCGAGGAAGCTCATGCTCTTGTCATTGACCAGGTGTGGCTTCTTGGACTGACAGAGGTTCTACAACGTTTTGAGGCTCTGACATTCATGTTAATTGCCTGTACTTATTTTTCGCCCAGGTTGTCCAAAAGGCTCTCGATGATGCAAAATTGTCAGGAAGTGATCTTTCTGCTGTCGCTGTTACCGTTGGACCAGGACTTAGTCTATGCCTTAGAGGTACGGATGCACCTCCTCTTTATTTTTTGGTCTGTTGAAATGTCTCTTCACTATGTACCATTTACTACTGTTTTTAAGTGTCCACATGATACAAATCAGTTGAATTCGATCAGACTAGAAATTCATTGTTCAACTAAAAGTTTACATCGACTCTGCCTTCCTGGAGAACTTTTGATGTCCTTAGAATTTCCATGATGTTATATGGCGTGTAATGTCCCATATTTTGGGGTAAATACTACCATGTCAGTGTATCAGGGTTCAGGAAGTCTAGTTTCCTGTTGCTGTTTCCATGATTGTATCTCTTGCCTTTTCTAATTGTTACTGCAATTGCATGTCTCAACTGCAGTTGGTGTTCACAAAGCTAGACAGGTAGCAAAATCATTTGGCTTGCCTATTGTTGGAGTTCATCATATGGAGGCACATGCATTAGTTTCTAGGTAATTAACTCATAGTGCCCTTTGCTGTTCAATTAGCCTTGATCTTAAATCTTTTAGGTATTGACCTTCTTTTTATATGCTGCACAAGTATTTTTTTCAATTCATCATCAAATAGGAGAAGGTCGTATTTTTTTCAAGGATAAAGGTTGTGAGTTTGTTTCAAAGTCTACGTGCTTTTCATGATATTTTTAAAATCCTTTTTACATCAAAATTTGCATATCTGTTTAGACTTCTGACATTGGTACCTCTTGGTATGCTTCTATAGTGACATATGAACTTATACAGATATTAATTAAACTAAGCTTGTATAGTAGCATAAGCTGTTAACAAACGAAATTTATAATTAAAAAAACGTTTGAATATTGAAATAATTTTCAACCTGTGTAAAAATGCATTTATTTTTGTTTAATGTAGAGCAGACTTGTACATATAAACTCTGTAATTCTGGATAGCACATTGTTTACATTGGCTAATGGGTGTCTTGCGGGGAACAAGAGAAATGAAACTCAAAGCTAAATTGCTTATAGAATGATAAACATGCTGATGCTAAAGCCAACGTTTTACAAACATAAAAAAAGATTGTGTAATTTCTTCACCATACTTCTAATTGTATCCATGCACTGTACTCGCAGTTAATGTTGTTTGATCCTTATCAGGCTAGTGAACAAGGACCTTGATTTCCCATTTTTGGCTCTTCTAATTTCAGGTATATGCTAATACAGTACAATGTCTCAACCTTTTATGCTACTATTTTATTAATTTTCCTAGGATCTGGTCTTGCTAATACAGTACAATCCAACTTTGCAGTTGGATTAGTTTCTGAGGCTTTTGAGCCAGGACCCAGCTGTTGAAGAAAAAAAAAAGGGAACATATAAGACATGGTCACTAACAAAACACTTGATAACTTAGTGAAACCTGCCTATGTAAATTGTGGCAAGCTGTGGCTTCTAATCATACAAGCCCATACCACATTTCAATATCCAACTCAAAAAACTAGAAACATAGTTGTGTTCTCCCACCTATTACAACACAGAATAATTATCATGTTTTGATACTCTCCATACCTTCGTACTGCTAAGTCATATTTTTATATTATTTCAAACTAGGCTGTTCCAACATCTTTCCATGATCATGGACTCTCTAGATCTTTAATGCTTTCTAACGTATCACATCTTAGCTACTCCCTCTGTTGTTTTATATATGATGTTGACTAGCTCGATTTTGAACTAACCAGCGTCATATACAAAAGAATAGAGGGAGCACTTGAAATGTTTCCTTCTTATTCCAATCCATCAGCAGATTACTGTGTTATGCTCTACACTCCTATTAAAATTATTGAAATAAAATATTTGTGACAGATATTTTTTAGTCAATTGCAAACTGAATCTTGTGCCCATGACAAAGGGCATGTAACTCAATGCAAACTACCACAACTTAAGCCTTAGAATGTATGCTAATCTAGCAGAAAAGCTAGTGTAATAATCAGGAAAAAGAAATATCCTTGTTTCCTGAATTCTCTCTTATGGCTTTAAGGTATCTAACAAGTTAATCTGTTCAGGAGGACACAATCTTCTTGTTCTTGCTCATAGCCTTGGGCAATACGTTCAACTGGGGACTACTATAGATGATGCGATTGGTGAGGCATATGACAAATCAGCAAGATGGTTGGGCCTTGATATGCGGAAAGGTGGGGGTCCTGCTCTTGAAGAGCTTGCTCTCGATGGTGATCCAAATTCTGTTAACTTCAGAGTAAGTCTGCTAATGTATTTTTGCCTAAACTGAGATATAGCTAAATATTGTTATCCATTTATTATCATTCTTAGGCTACATGATGTAATTGCATACCATTTTAATTGTTCACTTCCAGGTTCCAATGCGACAACATAAAGATTGCAATTTCTCTTATGCTGGACTAAAGACTCAAGTCCGATTGGCAATTGAAGCCAAGAATTTGTAAGCACATACTGTCCCATTCTCAGTCAGTGTCCTCTCATTTTTCCAATAATATAAACATCCTTTCTGGTGTTCCTGGTACAATCATCCACTTAGTATTATTTGGGATGGTAGAATTTGGTACTTTCGCTGCACCTCAAGTTCAAAGTTTAAACTGACAGATAACTTCTTCTTTAAACTCCTAAATGCATATGTGTAAATTATGCTAAATGGTATGTTCTTTATCATAGAAAACATGTTATCGTAGTGGATTCTGTAGTTTACATGGTATAATAATTATTAATTTTGCTGATCGGCCTTTCATTTTTATACTGTGATAGATGTACAGATGATATTCCCATTTTGTCTGCATCAGAGGAAGACAGACAATCAAGGGCGGACATTGCTGCATCTTTTCAGGTTCTACACGATGGACAATGTATTCAATATTTACTGAGGATTTTGATGTTTTTATTGATAATTTTGACCTATGCAGCGTGTTGCTGTGTTACATTTGGAAGAAAGATGCCAACGAGCAGTTGAATGGGCATTGAAGATTGAACCTTCCATCAAATACTTTGTAATACAGATATCTTGATGGTTAAATCCATTTAACTCATCCAGTATGTGGACTGATCCAATTATTAAAGGTTGTTTCAGGAGGTGTCGCATCAAACAAGTATGTTAGGACTCGACTGAATCAAGTTGCTGAAAATAATGGTCTACAACTCGTATCTCCCCCTCCAAGCCTTTGTACTGACAATGGTATTAGTTAATTGAAAAGTCTTTAATAACTTAGTTACATATTGTCCCGTCGATAAAATTATCTTGTATTGAAAGTCAGTTCCATGCAACTCATTGCAGCTTTTTGTTTTTTACTATAGACTGTAGGATGTACTATTGTATTTTTTAATGTCATATTGAAGTACGTGTCCTAATTATTGTAGTTGTCTTTACAACTTTATTCTTAATTCTTTTCCATATTCCTGAGAAATAACCAGTTATGCTATGTTGCTGCGTTTGCGTAGGCGTCATGATTGCTTGGACTGGGATTGAGCACTTTGTTGCGGGAAGATTTGAGGACCCACCTGCTGCTGATGAGCCTGATGATATGCAGGTCTGCAGCTTGGCTTTGCATTCAATTCGTGCAAAGTTTCTGTGCTCATTGTTTAAGTTTAACTAGTACAGTATTTGCTTCGTTTCAACCATTTTATTGTGGCTGGCTTGAGCAGGCCCTTTTGTTTGTTTTTTCTTATGTTTATTTACTTGCCATCTGAGGTTCAGGGCTGTTTAATATCCTTACAGCATGATCATCAAGTAATAAGTTGCAGCTACACCGCACTATTTTTTCGTGTCATGTCACCTTTGGTCTCTCTCAATTTTTACTTTTTATAGTAGGCTCTTTTAGAACCAAGCTCGGTAGAACTATAGTCTGGCCTATCCCTTTCTGTGAAAGGGTCCTTTTCTTCTGGGGAATTTTGAAAAGGTTGTGAAAGGGTCTTAGCAGTGGAGAATCTAAATCTGTTGCTGCAAAAATTTTCATGAGCTTCTTCCCCATTATCTTTGCTTGATCAATTCTTGTTTGGTGCAGTATGAGCTGCGGCCAAGGTGGCCTCTTGGTGAGGAATATTCAGAAGGAAGAAGCGTTGCGCGCTCATTGAAGACTGCTCGGGTCCATCCATCACTAACGTCAATGATACATGGCTCTCTTCAAAAGTAGTTCAGTTGGAAGCCATCATTTCTCTCAGGTGCTTTGTGCAGTTGAGTTCCCCGTCTGTCCAGTTTTGGGTTCACAATCTTCGTAGCTAACCATTATTTGTATTTGCTGGTTTGCAGTAACAAATTGCAAAAGAGCTGGTTGTATACTTGTACATATGAGGGAATACGTATATTGACATATCTGGTTCATATAAATTAGAAAGTGTTCATTGCATCGTTTGTTCCACAATGAAGGCTGTAACAATACGCCCATAGTCCTTCAATTTGAACATATTTGCGATGCCAACTAAGATTGCTTCTGGCATTCATTTGCATACACTGGCAACAGAAGTAGCGAAAGGTCGATGTCGTGTATTTCTGTTTCTGGACATCTATTTGATAACTGATGACTGGGTATTACAATGTAAGGGTCCCTCTCTTATTTTGGGAAAGAAAAAGGCAGTGCAGTCAAACTGAAGTCAAGATATTGCCTATTCACCACTGCAGTTGGATTTGCAGCATTTGCAAGTCGAAGCTAGCGTTTCTCCATGGCGTGGAGTTTTTTCAGGCGAGTATTTGGGTTGCTTGAAGAGTTGCAGACCTGCAGGCTGTAGTTGCAGTTGGGCGGCGGCTACTGGCTCGAGTGATGCGCATTGCGCGGCTTGTTTTCTGTATGCTGTATGGTGCGTCCTGACTGGAGTGGTAGTTTGCGTCTCGGGCACTAGCAGCCTAAAATGCGTGGTGAGGCTTTAGTGAGCCGGTATTTTAAGCAAAACCCAAATTTTGTTTCCTTCGATTCATCTCTATCCAGGTCTCGGCACTCAAATCATTCGCTGGTCATAGATACAAGTCGGAGGCGTCGACGAATGAGCAGCGCTCGATTTCTTTCGCGGTCACGGACGGAGCTCATGCTTCTCTGGTGTCGGTGTAGGCCCCCTGACCAGCCCTCGGCCTACCGATGCCCGCCGCGTGCCGAGCGTGGCCACGCGTCGGTTGCCGACGGGCAGTGCGGCCGGATGGAAAGGAATCCTTCCAGTGATAGGGAGTTACATATTTGTTTGACCGGTAAAAGGGTCTGAAAAATGCTCTTTCTTTGATGATTTCGAACATGCCTAATTCCCGCCCAAAGCTTTGTGCGCCACTGGAATAATACAGATGATCATTTCCTTTTCCAAGTGCATAAGGGTTGTTCACTTGGGATGACTACGTACCCAAGCTAGCCGCCTGGAGCAGGACATGGATTCCATCCTCTTTTGCATCGAAAGCGAAAAGATACTAGTGTGATGGTGCTGCAAGAACAATCCGATCCTATTGCGTGCCAATTCGATTCTCCAAGAGCTGAAAAAAAGAAGACACCAACAAGCTGCTGAAAAGCAGTAGTGCTTTGTTCCTCCGATTATTGTCTCATCTCATGGGGGGTGGTCTGTTGACCTCCTATTGGTTCATGGAAAGGCAAAATTGACAAGAAAAATAATCTCAAGGCTTATACGGGAGCCGCTGTTACAGAACTAGTATATTGAACTTTATAATAAGATGACATGTGGCCTTTCGCAAAAGAAGGTTAAAGTGAGGTTCGGAAACGTCGACACGAATCACGACCCCTCGCACAGGATATTTCTCGAGAGGTATATTTAACCTTTCTGTTATGCCTTATTAAGTATATAAAATAGAAACAAAAATAGACAAATCAAACCACGTTATTGTTGTTTTCCAGAAGCAACCAGGCAGGCTACAGTGCCCTCTCAAGGCCTTGTATCCGTGGATTGATATTTTGTGATGTCTAGTGCGTCGCCGTGTGGCACGGCATTTCTCGTTACGTGTCATCTGCTGCCTGCCGTGGCAGAGAACGCAACAGGTGTTCCCTCCAGAAAAGGGCGTCGGCGAAACGGAGCGAGCAAATTGAGCGCCTGCTCAGCGCGGTGTTGGCCCCTAATTGTTTTGTTTATCTTTTTGATGAAAAATTGGTCCCGAATTGCTTAGCTTCGTTCTGATCACCACACAAAGTGAACCGGCCTTTCTCACAGAAAAGCTCCTCAGGCCCTTGCGTACGCAAGACGCGGTGTTTGTCTGGATGATGATGATGAGCCTCAAGGTGGATCAGTCTGGGCTCTTCATCCTTTTTGCCTTTGGAGCCTACTTGCTCCATCAGTCTCAAAAGAAACGTAGTTGCGGAAATAACCTAGATGCGTGTAATTAGAAATGGCAATCAACTAAACCCACCGGATGGATGAGCAAAACCTTAGGAAATGAAATGTCATACAGTGTTAAATGCACATCCGTTTCGGAAGGAACAATATTAGGTAATTAAATGCATATTAGATATGGAAAAAATAAGTTATTTATATTTGCATACATTTCTATATATGGGACAATTTTTAAACACGGAAATCAGTTCATAAAAAAACACAGAAATAAATTTCTTTCAGGGAATATAAGCACTTGTTTACTACTGTGGGGGACTGGGGGTACGGGTGGGTATGCAAGGTTGCAAGCTTCACTAGTCCAGCTGGTGATGTTTAATTTGCTGATCTCAGCTGCTCCATCCCGGGTACGCGACGCGCGGGGCTGGCAAGCAGCATCCAGCACCGGCGGCTGCTCGGCCAGAGCGGGCGCCCGCACCCCATCTATCGCTGGCTGGTCCCGACCGTCCCAAAGTCGTCGTGGTCGCAGCTGAGCCGACCGTCGATCGCGCCACGCCACGCACGGCACGAACGATGGACGAGAAACAGAATTCTCGGTGGGCAACCACACCCCGTACGAGATGCCGAGCCGGCGCCGACGGACGCACGGCGGCGCGATGCGTGCATTCCTTTCCGGTGGGCAGCTGCCGCCGGAGTGCCGGAGGCGGAGGCGTCACCACTCACGCACGCGGTGGGCAGGGAGGAACGAAACGACCCGACCCGACCCGACCCGACCCTGGCGTAGTGCGGCTAATCCGTTTTTGCCTTTGAACTCGCTAGGGACTCGATCCGCGCCCCGCCCCCGCGTTGACTCGTCGTCGTCTCAAAAAGGAGAAAAGGCGGCGGCGTCGCGGGCCGGACCGGGTGGCATGGAGGCCACGCGCCGACCCCTGCCCGTTGAGTCGTGACGGGAAGCGTTGCAGGCCGTGCCCCTCGGCCATGCGGATCATCCCGGAGACTTTTCCATGTTTTACCCTAGATCCGGCAAGCGGTAAGCTGGAGCACCTTGGTCCGTAGTTGGTTGGGGCTTGAGGGTGGGAGCGGGGAGAATACATTATCCAATTATTTACCAATATAATTTTGTTACTACATTCTGTTGTTTGGCCAACCGCACAATAATTGGCAGTTTGCAAGAGACGGGGAAACTGTTAAAAAACACCGTTTATAATTAGGTGTTGGTGTGTTGCTACGTGGACCAAATTAAAGCTCACTTCCCCCCTGCTGGTAAACATGCAAAACGTGGGCTTGTTCTAGGGACCTATGGTGTGGTAGTAAAAACCAACGGGGAACATAACCGGAATGCCATGCTACCAAGTACTAACAACCAACCCTCTTAGAATAGCCATATGGATTGGCAAATAGTTATCCACCACTTCTATTAAAATTTAGGTAACTGAACATTATTGTTTTCTAAAGAAATATAAAATGTAATGACGCAACGCATTGCCTGTTTACGTATGCCCACCCCTCCTTTTCTTTTGCTGCTTTGACTTTGTCCATACATGTTATAATCTTTTTAATGCTATCATTGGAAATGAGAAAATAAAAGGAATAGGATCATAAGCGTCAATGAACTCATGGCAATACCATGTGTCCATGTCAATCATAAACTCTCACTGCACGCGAACGTACTTTATTAAAGAAGCAACATCAAACTTTAGAAATTAAAGACTTGATCAATGATAAGTCAAAATTATATGAATGTTCACCGTATAAGAGTTCATTGATAGATGTATATATTCAAACCAGCTTTAGGATAATATTGACTTTGTAGCAATTGACAATACGTTGCGAAAATAGTCAAAATCTAATTAGACTTTTACCTTACCAAAACAATATATCAGCATGTTTAGCTTATACAGCCTGGTACAGATAAAAGTGAATCCTTACTTATGGGTCACTAGAAAATTTATTACTCTCTGCTCTAAAAAAGAAAGAGTTAATGTAAATGTCTATTCACTACTCCTAATTAAATTTTTGAAAGGAGAGAAGTGGATGGTCATTTCATTTCATATTGTTTTTACTTCGAATTTGCCCTCCCTCGATTACCGTGCCAAGAACAAATGATGCATAGAAGGAAGTAGTATAAAAAAATCACAACAATAATTTAGTAATTATAATATTTTTAACATTTTGTAGGTTAGTACTTTATTTGTTGCAGATGAGTCTATCCAAACATTTCTTTTCAACTAACTATTTCTCTTTTGGTTAAGGTTTTCAACTATTTATGCCTGAATATTTTAAAGGTTCATGAGAGTTCATTTAATTAATTATTGTACCTCCTAGTATTGCTAATCTATGCAAAAACGTAATTTAAGTGATTGATTGGGAGATTAAAGAATCCTTTCTAAATATTCCAAGGTTAAGGAAAAAAAAAAACAGGCGCTCCCCGTCTCCGGTTCCCACACGCAAAAGGTGTGAAACGAGTGCACGCATCATCGCTTATCCAAGCCAGAACGAGGTCGGCGACCCCACGTGTCGGTCGCCCTATACTCCCGCCCGCGCACGAAACCGGCCACCTGCCGGTCACACACCCGCGTCGCCGACCGGCAGCCGCCGTCCTCTCGTGTAGTACGCGCGAATAAATAGTAAACACCTCTCTGCTTCTCCGCCATTTCTTTCCTGTATTCCTGTTCGGATCGGGTCAGTGCTCCTTGTTGTTGTCCAAACAAAAAGAAAGTTTCTCCCGTGTCGCCCTTCTCTCGGATTGTCGAAAGGCCGCTCCTTTCGGAGATTTGCGCGTGCTTGTCGTCGAGATTAGTCGACCGGTGTTCGGATCGAGCTGTCGGGTGGAGAAATTCTGCGGCCAAGAAGAGGTCGGCATCGCATCGGAGTTCTTGGCGGTCGGGAGGTGCGGAAAGGCGAGGGATTTGGGAGGAGTTCGTGGTTGCCACACGCGGTGGGGAAAAATCCGTTGTTGAGAGGATTGGAGGCGGAGATGGGAGCTGGAGCAGAGGTCATGCATCAGGTCGTGCCGCTGCTGGAGGGGCCGTTCCACCGGTGCCCCGTCAAGGGCGTCGAGGTCATCGAGGAGGTGGTCGCGGTGGCGCCCGCGCCGATGCAGCTGGTGGCGTCGCCGAAGGCGGTGGTGGAGGTCTCCGTCGAGGTATCCGATCTGGTGAGTTTTCTGATCTTATCTGAGCAAGGTTTCGGTTTCGTTGTTCTGTTTAATGTTTGTTTGAATTGCACAAGAATTTTCCCTGTCTGTTGTAAAAGAAAATGTTTCTTGAGGGCTCTGATTTCGTATATTTTCTCAAGTGCGATAAATATGGTAAATTGCAGGAATTGTTTGTCTAAATATTCGAAGGACAAGGGCTTTCTTTCATTTTCTTTCTTTCATTTATAGCCTGAAATCATTGCACAAGAATTTTCCCTGTGCTGTTGTAAAAGAAAATGTTTCTTGATCATTTGAGGGTTAATATTTCTTATACTTTGATTTCCTATATTTCGTCAAGTGCGATAAATACGGTAAATTGCAGGAATTGTTTGTCTAAATATTCAAAAGGACAAGAGCTTTCTTTCCTTTTCTTAATTCTTAATTTTTTGTGTGCCTATCTTATTATACTTTGTTAGTAGGACGCGTTGATTTGTCTAACGTTGATCAGCTGCGTATGTGAAATGTGCTGACCCCCCAAGTTCATTGCTGAAGTTATCTGGATTTCTCCATCTTGTGATGTAATGTTGGCTTGGTCTTTGGGATTGATTACTGTGCAACTGAATCAATTAATTGTTTACACCAGTAGAACAAAAAGAATAGGTTGTTTGGTCAATTCACTATGTCATAGTTGGCAACTCTCAGAAAAAAAAACTAGAGCTTTAGGGTGTTATGTTAAATTGTTAATTAAACATATTGGAGAAGCAAATTCTATGTTGTTCAGTGTTCACATTATATACGGCTGCAAGACGCCAGCATAGTTTACAGTTTTGTGCTTGGTGCAGGAATTAAAGAGTTCTAATGCTGGGAGTAGTGTATCTGCTGAACCCCTGCAGTTTGTCCCAAGCATTCGATCTGGTAGCTTTGCTGATATTGGACCTAGGCGGTACATGGAAGATGAACATATTCGAATTGATGATCTTTCTGCTCATCTTGGCTCACTGTTGATGTTCTCTGCCCCAAGCGCCTTCTATGGGGTATGTGTTGCGAAACTGATTCGGCTAATTATAATTTTCTGCAAATTTCTGAACCAAATTTAACTGTTTGTGATTTTGCCTATTGTTAGGTCTTTGACGGGCATGGGGGTTCAGATGCTGCTGCCTACATGAAGAAGCATGCAATGAGATTGTTCTTTGAGGATGCTGAATTCCCTCAAGCGTCTCAAGAAGATGAAATGTTTGCTGAATCTGTTGAAGATTCAGTTCGCAAAGCTTTCTTGCGGGCTGACCTTGCTCTGGCTGATGATTCAGTCATTAACCGTTCTTCTGGAACTACAGCACTGACAGCATTGGTACTTGGGAGGTAAGTTTAACTGAAAAACCGAGCCTCAGTGTATCATAATGAATGGTTAAATGCAGCAGTACTCATTATCATTTGTTGTTCTTGCAGGCAACTTTTGGTTGCAAATGCAGGGGATTGCCGTGCAGTCCTGTGTAGGAAAGGCGTAGCAGTGGAGATGTCAAAGGACCATAGGCCAACATACGACGCAGAGCGTCAAAGGGTTATTCAGTCTGGTGGATACATTGAAGATGGCTACCTCAACGGGGTACTCTCTGTGACCCGGGCTCTTGGTGACTGGGACATGAAACTGCCTCAAGGCTCGGCTTCACCCCTCATCGCGGAGCCGGAGATCCGCCGGACCACCCTCACGGAGGATGACGAGTTCCTTATCATCGGGTGCGACGGGATATGGGACGTGATGACCAGCCAGCACGCGGTGAGCACGGTCCGTAGTGGTCTGCGGCGGCATGACGACCCTGAGCGGTGTGCACGGGAGCTCGCCATGGAGGCGAAGAGGCTCGAGACTTTCGACAACCTCACTGTGATCGTGGTCTGCTTCGTGTCCGAGCTCGGCGGGGGTCCAGCGCCGGTATCGAATAGTAGGCTAAGGTGCTGCAAGAGCCTGTCGCCGGAGGCGCTCTCCAAGCTGAGGCGGTGGCTTGACTCCGACCACTAGACGATGCTGCTGTAGAGGCCGGCCTCTGTTGTTCTGTGCTGCGGCTGTGTAAATATTGGTGCATTAATGTTCGTCCGTCTAGTACGGCTGTGCTTACACGGCCAGCAATTTTGTAGCGAGTTCCTGGCGGCTGCTCCTTGCTGCCGCTTCTTCTTTTATTTACACCATTTTGTTGGATGTACATACCATTGTTTGTCACCTCTGTTGTTCGGCTCGCTAGATGATTTATTCTGGTAACCAGTTTCTTGCTGGGGTGGAGTTATTAGCACTGCTGTTGTTTACAATCGGGTGCCATCTGAGGCACATATGACATATGCCATGTTTAGCAAGGTGTGAGACGTCACCTTTTAGGGAGGGTTTTCAGAACCTGAATATCTGCAAACGTAGCATCAAGGAGGCCGTCTTGGCCTCTTTTGAGGTGAGATGGGAGCTTGTCCTGCACTCGTGTCCTGGTATCTACTGATGGAATCTGGTGCGGTCAAACGTGGTTTGCCGCAAAATATCTGCTGGTAGATGCAGGTGCTCACTGCTAGCAAGGATGGAGCTGCCGAGATAAGATCGCAGAGGGGGATCAGCTGCCGGAACAAGTTGCATCGGCTTAATGCGCTCGGATCGCAGAGGCGGCCGCGTTGTTTGACCAGGATGGAAGAGGGAGAACCACCAAACCATAGGTTGGAAACAGAGGCCGGCGAGACTCTCGGTCTCCGCGGCGTATGCAGCCCCACGGCATTGACCGACTTGAACAGTGATGAGTCCGTCGACGGAGAAATTCAGGACCGATCGAGTACACTACAGCAGGATGCCACCCGAACGATTCTTACAACATGTATGCAAGAATAGGAGTAAATAACTGTAATTGATCTTTGGAAAAATTAGGGAATTTCAGTGTTTTATCCGAACGAAATACTCGTGAAAAAGCATGTAAATCTGTCATACTAGAAAAGATGGAGACCAAAATTATGACTAAAGAATGGATTAAGTCACAGTGAGCATACTAAAACTCTAAAAGAGTGCCGTGGCGGAAGTCACGACGATAAACGGTGAAGACGGCACCGATGACGGTGGTGCACTGATTTCTTAATGATGGAGTACACTAGCGGTGTAACATCGAAGAAGAGAGAAAATCTAACTCCAATTCCTAAACCTAGAGATCACTTCGTATATTGTATAGCCTACAATGCATTTTTTATGTGAGAGGATAATTCATATTCATAAGAAGAAAACCTCTCCAAATCTTCGTGCATTAGCAATACGGAACTATAGATTTCCAACATTAAGAAATCTTTGAGATTTATTGAAAATGATTTATATAGCCTTGGCCCATATATTTAACATAATCATACAATTACTTTATTTTAGCTTGAAAACCGAGTAATCGTCTAACCGATACCCTTCTATAATTGTGGCAGATCATCATCTCCACCGCTTGGCCCATCATCCTCGGTCTGGATCTTTCTTTTTACTTCAAATCGCTTACACTATCCTGCTAGAGAGGCTCGATCTCACTGGACTTGTGGCAGAGTATGTCATCGTAGTCGGAGAGGAAGGGAGAAAAATTCGAATACGAACCTAGCTAGCAATATAAATTGACGAAGCACCCACTCAACACAGACGTTAGAAATTAATTTAAGAAACTTTCAAAATCGGCAAATAGGCTAGAGTCGAGAACTCGAATTCTAATGGCAAGCTGAATAGCTTTTCTTAGTCGAAACCGTTGTTTTTTTTGTTCCAGACGGGCCTTTCGATTGTTGATACGGCCCGGCCTTTGTTCCGTCTGCCACCCCATCCCGACAGCTGGGCCGCCATCACTTCCTCCTATATCAGTGGCCCGGCGGCCTTTATGTCATGTGCAACAAACTCGTTCCGCTAGGCCACGGCCAGCAGTTGTTTGACCCTTCCTTAAACGTACGTGGAAGGTACACAGAGCACAGTACACAAACTACCTTCATGGAGGAATATAAGTTGGGCACTTTTTTTTTTGAACTAATTATAGCATCAGCTGCCATTCAGTACTACTACCCACTAGCACGTGTTCGGTGTGTACGTACACGTTCCCCGTTCACAACGGGGCCCGCCCTGAAAGTTTCAGGCGAACCGAATCGCCTAGTAGGTCGCCGCGCCGCCGTGCTCCGCGTACGGATGCCTGATACGAACTCAGGAGTCCGTGGCGGTGCGGATGATGATGATCCCGGCCGAGCGAGCGCCAGTAAACGGATTACTCCTGGGGATTTTATGGAAGTTTCTTAGTTAGTATTTAATGCGCTGATGTGGCAGATGAGATGAGAGAGTGGAGAGTTTAATGGGATGTGAGAGGAGTTTTATCGCCATAAAACTTATCTGGCATAGTTGCGATGAAACGCTGCACTGAGACCGGCCTCAGAGTCCCGCGCGCGGTCAATGTCCTCAGCAGTCGGCACACTTCAGCCTCACTTAGGCCAGTTTCAGTGCAAAGTTTCACTACACGGTTACCTAGACCAGAAACTAGATAATGGTGTTAAAGGAGCATCATGATGATGAAACTCCTCTCACATCTCATCTCATGAAACTCTTACTTCTCTCTTTTATGCCACGCCAGCATATTTAATGTCATGTAATCCCTGTAAAACCCCCACTGATTGACCTTACTGTGAATTCCGCGTGCAAGTATTTAGCCACCTCTTCGCTCCATTTCTTTGTTTACTGGCTGGTCTCGTCGGGGCAGGGAGTTATGCTGTTGCCCGATCCACATGCAAGTTGCAAGCATGCGTTGACAGCTCTAGATCGCCTGTCGATCTTTTCATTTCATTGTCTAAAAGAAAGATCCACTGTGTATGTGGGGGCAGACCTGAACATCAAGTGGAGATGGACCCTGCCATGTGCCAAACAGATAAGCTTTTGCCACCCTTGTGCTATTGGCATGCTGATCATATCTTTGTTCATCGGGAGTTTAATTTTATCTTTGATTCTTTGAACTGTGGAACATCCCTGACACACTCTTCTGTCATTGCTGACCTACTGGTTCCCATTTGCTAATAGTATTTCGGTCATCAGGCCCAGGTTGTGTATGTATAGCCGCCGGTGGCCGCGGCGGAGAGAGTATATATTTTTTTTTTGAGATGGAGTATATGTTCTTTTCTCATCAACATCGATCTCTTTCTCTTCTTTCTCGGCAAGGCTAGTCCATTGGGATAACAGGCCAAATTAAGCCAACCACTCGAGAGCCTGGCCCATTCAATCCAATCGTTTAAGCCTGACACGGAATTTGTTGTTGTTTTTCCTTTTGTTTTCATCAATTTGACAAAATTAAACATCCTTTAAGTAAAGGTAATGACAAACTATGCTTTTGTGGCCCGTTAGTCAGGCGCCATATAAAAGTGAAGCTACTAATAATAGACCCTGCCTAACGAATCGGCATTTCTTCTTCATTCAACCCGTTGAGCAGGTGCATGTGATAGGCGGCTATAGTTTGGTCGTATTTCGAAAAAGTCGTTAAATTATGTCAAATTGCATAGAAATAAACATATCCATGCCGAACAATCAGCAACAACGCTCATATCAAACACTAGAAAGGAAGGGAAAATGAAATCAAGCAAGTACTCAGTAGCCAATATATGTCCTGTAGTACTGTGGACTTGATCTGCTGTATGCATGCTCCGAACTCGACTCATTTGACCTCAACGACCGGGCTGTTAAAACGTCGGATTAATGCACGAAAAGAAAAACCAAAAGTAGCAACAAAAACTGTCGGTGAGGCCACACAGCACTCCAAATTTAATTTGGGGCCGATCGAGATCGATCCAAAGATGGTGATGATACCGACTTCATAGCTTATTTTTTCCAGAAATAAACAACAGTTCAGAAATTAAAGAACACGCCGATCGATCGATCCACGACAGGCTGCTTCTTTGTTGGCGTAATCGCGTGTGCCAAAAGATCGATCGATTGATTTAATTTGATCCCGTGCTTGCAGTTCAAGCGAGGGGACTTTTTCGTGTGCAAAGATACACGTACACACGAGGAAATAAAGTACCAAACGGAAGTGACGGATCGATCGTCCATTGCATTGGTTGCAGGAATGGGCCGTGCACCGTACCAACCGTGTGCCGTGCTTGCAAACTAGGTCGCTCGGCCAAGTCGTTGACCGGGACCGAGTAATAATCCTTAGTTTCTGTCCGATTTAATTTTGATTCAGGGACAAAAATGAGTTGTTATTTGATGATGAGGTATGGTACATGCTTTATGAGCGAGCAAGAGGCGCTGACCACATCACGGTGATGGGGGCTACCATTTCTCTGCAGAGTTTTCAATTTTAGTGCGGAAAAGTACGAGATACCTCGTCAACAACAACCATATAGTGCTCGCGCAGTTAGCTGTGCGATCAAGTCTACACGCGGTCTTTTCTTCCCCGGTCATTGGGCCGTAGCGCGCGCGTAATTTGCTCTATACGCAACTCATTGTTCCCGCGTTCTAATCAACGCGAATTTCATGTACCATTTCTAGCATTTTCTTGAACAAGCAATGGGGTGGAACGCGCCAACCTGAAACTCGACCTGTTCGCTTGGCTTATCAGCAGTCAACCAGCGGTATTTTTCTCTCAGCACGAATCAGCACCAGCCAGCCAACCAGCATTATTTTTCTCTCAGCACGAATCAACACCAGATACCAACCATCAGCCAACCGAACATGTCACACTAATGATTTTGCACTTTGGCAATACGCTCTGCAACTGCAAACATATTGTGCTCGATCTAATATTTTGCTGATAGTATATCAAAGTCGCTCTTCCCTTTTTCCTAGAAAATGCTTGTGCTCTAATATAGTCCGTATATACATCAATGTAACAACCATGCATGTGGAAAGTTTCGTATTATATGTATATACAAATACCCGGCCCGCTCATGGACCCGGAACGTCACGATTCGAAGCACCTTGCGATCAGTTCAACAACTATACATATATGCATCTTCTTTCATGTGCGATACAGTCCATCACAACATCGATCGTGCAAATCATATATACACGTACAGTACGTGTACACCTTGGAGCTAGCTATATATCCAACCCGGCCAGTTTCGTGAGCAGCCAGTTCACCAATTTTAAAACAACCAAACCCGCGGGCGTCGTCTAGTTGTTTGATCATGCAGCATATATGGCTTGTCCACTGCACGGAACCAATACGCATGGACCCCCGGCCGGTTCAAACAAAGCCTTTTTGTTTTTAAAATGGAGAGCAAATCAAACACAAGTATAGTCTGCACATGCTTGTGCGCGCGGCCTCACTTCCTCGAGGGACCCGGAGCGTGCATGTGCAGCGGGGTAATCGGATAGAGCTGGCTCAGGCGCCCACTTCGAATTCGTGGATAAGAAGTTGAGCGATAGAAAACAGACCAATAATTTGTTTATTATGAACAAGTAGGGGAATAAAGCAGACATGCCACTGGCCACACGACAGCTAAACTAGGGATGCATCAACTTACGGTAGTTGGGCTATATCTATATCTATAAATCCGCCTCGTGAAGACTGTGGTGACCTGTCGTCGGCGCCATTTGTAAATTTATATGTGGTTATCGACCTCGAGGGAGCGTTTCTTTGGAATCTTGGTGGAAGGGGAGAGGCACTCGGCCGTGTTTGCCACAATTCGAATCAAACGCTGTACGTGGAAATTAAGTTCTTAGGTTAACATCATCCCAAGATCACTGCTAGCTGGCATGTACTAATTAGTTACTACTGCTATAAATATTTTCGTTGAAATAATGCCGCACAGATGGAGATAAACACGAAGCTAATAATCAATGAGCTGGAGCCGCTGGGAGTTGCGCTAATGTGTCAGATATATTTAGAGTAAATACTTTATACATGAAATCGCTCAAATATAGAGGTATGTTTCCTTGTTTTTAAAGGGACTGAACACAACTGGATATGATCTTTTTTGAAAGGAACACAACTTGATTCTACTTAGACCTTTTCTGCTAGTCACCCATAAATAATAGTCAAAACAAACGAATCACAAAAGACGCGGCTCCAGCCAGCTGGGTCCTTACATAAGAAAAAACAAGCTTAGAAGCTGATTTATAGAAGCTTTTTCAGTCTAGCTATATGAGAGAACCTTTTCAAAGGAAGCTGGGTTTTTGATAAAAGCTATTCAGTTCAAGAGGCCGCTCCTGACGTTTTCAAAGAAAGCATTGCAGCAACTCATCCCACTCCCACTACCTCGTTAACAATAACATAACAATACTTAGGAGGAAAAAAATAGACACTTGTTGCTTATGAGTTCAGAACAGCGACTGCTCTCCTGCACTTAAAACTAGATAATTTATCGGCTAATAGTTACTGCAGGAAAATTGACAAAAAGCCATGACATAGTGTGTATACTTGGCACTATTGTGACAAAAAGGAGAAAATTGATTGAAGACTTGATAAGGATTGAGAACTATCCAAGTTGTTTTTTTTTGGAGAAAACTATCCAAGGGTTGACGTTGGCAAAGAAGATTAAAGTACGTGCACCTTCGGCCTTGAAAATTTATATAACGAAGAGTTTTGAGTACCTGGTCGCTGGGACCGCTGGAAAATAATAATAAAAAAACATATTTACTCCATGTATTACAATGACTTGTTTAAACCACATTGAGTACAAGACACCTTTTTAATTATGTCATAAAGATGTTCCCGCGTAAAGAAAAAATGTTTCTCTCGGTAAATAAATAATTTTGCTCATGAGAAAATTTGTTCTGTAGCTTAAATAAAAAGACACTGTAGAAATATATGTGAAATTATTCCACAAACATGACTTAGTTTGCTTGTCGTAGCCTATAGATGTTCGTAAAAGACTGAAACATTCCAGCTTAATTTAAAAATATTTTAGAAATATGTAATCTGTTCTATAAATATGACTTAATTACAACACAGAAAAGTCAAAGTTACATGAGGTGGTTGATCAGGACGTCCGAGCAATGCAAGATCTAAGTTACCTAACAAAAGGTCATATTGCATTGTTAATCAGGCATTTAGTTAGCAGGAGACTGCGAAATATCTGTCTAGAATTTACTTCGTAACTTGCAGAATCAGCTACTGCCGACGGACTTGGTAAAAAGAGAAAAAGTAATATAAGTATTTATTTATTCAGGACGTCGCTACCCTATGTCGTAACTAATTCTGAAAATTTGGTCCATTAAAGATATATATAGTGCGATCTCTGCATCATCTAGACACGCAACTCTGAGACCAGTTATTTGTTGAGACGTACGTACTGTAAGAAGCTTTCCTGCATCTTGCTGCAAGCATTATTGAACATATCTATCCGACAAGTTCCCAGAAGCAGGAAGGAGTTGGTGCAACCGTGCGTTAAATTAACAAACAATACCTCTCACTGGTTTTTGGATCCGAATTGCCATTTCATAACGGTGATGCATGATCGATGAGGCGGCGCCGTGCCACATGACAGCGTGGATAACCAAAGCAGTTGGCTTTTTGCGAAGACCGCGCCATCAGTTGTCCACACATCACGGATGGAGCTGAGCAACCCCAGCTAACAAACTGGGATGTGATCAGCAGTGTGGTAACGTACTGGCTTGTGGCTTGAACGATTCATCACATAATGCTATACCAACACACCAACACATGCACGTACCGTGTGTTGTCCCGTTCTTTCTCCTTGTAAATTCCAAGTTGGAATTATGAGCAAGTACACGTACTCTGCCGTAGGGTTGTTGAATGTTAGGTGCCCATGCATGCGCCCACAAATGATGGGTGTGCTCGCGAGGCCCCACCGTAATCGAAACCCCACCGGTACACACGACCATACACCTATACGCCGTTGCTGGTATAACTAATTAAGCTATTTCAGACGTCCCGTCCCATGTGTATCTGGGTCTCTGTCCAGTGATAAATGTAACTTAGGCGCTAGCTAGAAACCCTGAGTAGCATGACATTATTGCATTGTATGCTCATGAATGCCTTTTCACATCGACATTAACCGTCTGACTGTGAAATGCAATCGATCTACTGTTCAGATCATCATCATCACAGCAGTGGACAAGATATCTCTAACCTGAAAAACCTTATGAAATGGTTACAGCCTTGGAGTTTGGAACAACCCTGATTGGCTGTATCGGACCATAATGCCACGTTTAACCAGGTCAGCAGCGCAGAACCTTTTAGGTACACACTATAATATGAAGCTAAGATCATGTATGCATTATGGTCCAGAAAAGTCGCAGGGCGAGCACGTTCCCTGGTTCTTGCTCTCATTATCGGTGGTAGGCTACACCCAATCATTAACCGTTAGAGTATTAGACTACTCCCCAAAACCGGCCATATATACCCCCGCAGGCCCTGCCCCAGAGCACAACAACATCACATCGGAGAGCAAGCTAGAGCAACAACCCCCTGAGCTCAACATCATCATCAGCTAGCTATCGGCTTGAGAAACAACATGAAGCTCTCGGTGGCCGTGCTCTGCGCCCTGGTGGCCGTCCAGGCGGCGGTGCTCCTCACCGCCGTGCCGTTGGCGGAGGCCAGCGAGCTTCAGGTCGGGTACTACAGCAAGAAGTGCAAGGGCCTGGAGAACGTCGTCAAGTGGCATGTCATCAAGGCGCTCAAGGCCAACCGCCGCACCGGCGCCGCGCTCGTCCGCCTCCTCTTCCACGACTGCTTCGTCAGGGTAAGCAGCAGAAGCACACCACCATGAACATGTTTACCTAACCTAGCTAGTTTGTAATTTTGTCCTATGTGGTATCCATCATGGAAGGTGTACTTAGCCAGCCGGTGACTAAATTGGACACCAAAATTTACTAACGAACTGAAATCCACATCATGCAGGGGTGCGATGGCTCTGTCCTCCTTGACGCGTCCTACGACAACCCTCACCCGGAGAAGGAGGCGCCGGTGAACATCGGCCTCGCCGCCTTCGACCTGCTGGAGGAGATCAAGGCCGCCGTGGAGAAGAGGTGCCCCGGCGTCGTCTCCTGCTCCGACATCCTCATCTACGCCGCCCGCGACGCGTCCAGCATCCTCAGCAACGGCCACGTCCACTTCGACGTCCCCGCCGGCCGCCTTGACGGCTTCGTCTCCAAGGCCGAGGAGGCCCAGGCTGAGCTCCCGGACTCCACCGACGACGTGCAGAAGCTCATCGACAACTTCGCCAGGAAGAACTTCACCGTCGAGGAGCTCGTCATCCTCTCCGGCGCGCACTCCATCGGCCAGGGCCACTGCTCTTCCTTCAGAGGCCGCCTCTCCGAGCCACCGAGCCAGATCACCCCGGCATACCGCGACCTGCTCAACTACAAGTGCTCCCAGGGCGCCGACCCTGTCGTCGACAACAACGTCCGCGACGAGGAGCGCGACGTCGTGGCGAGGTTCATGCCCGGGTTCGTCAGCCGGGTGCGCAAGGTCCCCGACTTCCTTGACAACTCGTACTACCACAACAACCTGGCCAAGATCGTCACCTTCCACTCCGACTGGACGCTGCTGACGCAAAAGGAGGCGTTGGGACACGTCCATGAGTACGCCGACAACGCCACGCTCTGGGACGAGGACTTCTCCGACTCGCTGGTTAAGCTCAGCAAGCTGCCCATGCCGGCCGGGAGCAAGGGCGAGATCAGGAAGAAGTGCAGCGCCATCAACCACCGCCTGTACTAAGCAGCGCAGGGCGCCGCGCGTGCTTAGCTTGCAGCAATGGATAAGGTCGAAGAACACACACGTCCAGAGATCAAGTTGAGCCATATATAAGCTTGGTTTTGTCGTTGAATCCATTCTTTTGATTCGCATTGGTTGTATTGCCGTTTGTTGTGCATTTTTTTTTTATCTCTGCCAATCTGTTGCATACTAATACAATATGTCTCACGGGAATAAAATTATGTATGTTCTCCTGACACTTTCTCACGCTTCTGCCATGACGTTTGTCGATTGTGGTCAACCTTTCAAATTAGCTAGCTGTGCATGATCGTTGTATGTTTATCACGACATTAGGCTCCTTTGAAGTTAAACTGATGTTCAAATTTGTAACCTCAAATACGTCGTCAACGTCCAAAGAGTAGTAGCAGTAACAATAAGCAAGAGTTCCAAAATTGTCTATTTTGTTTTTTAAATAGAGGAAAATTTTATTCCTACCTCTTCATGAAGCAACAATATGTACTCGATCGTCGAACCGAACAACTCAAGGTAATTTTGACTTTTTGAGTGAGCCGGATGGTTGAGTTCAGGATCCATTTTTTCTCGATACAAAGCTTAACTGGATGCACGTACTGCCTGCATATATATGGGTGCAACCAACAGTAAAATATTTCTGCAATGTCCTAAAATACTAACGTCATAGACTTAAAAAAACACAGGCTTGATGTCACAAAGTGCAGTTAGCCTGTCCCTTCAGTCGTAGTAATAAAAGTTAAATAAAGCTGGAAAAGCTAAGGTTATACACCTATAATCTATTGGACATACACGTGAGACAATACCAACCCCGCACCTACAAGGCAACTATAGGATGTCCAACCACATGCGCGCTATCGACTTGATTTGAAACCTTCCTGGATTTTATGGTCTCCCGTCGAGCTACTCCCCTCTATCCAAAAAATAAGCCATTCCAAGATTCAAATTTGTTTCAAAAAATAAGTCATTTCAACAACCCCATTTAATATGTATAAGTGAATGCAACAATCATTTAGTGCCAAATATGGCTTTCTCTTTTGTAGCTCCATTTTAGGGGGCAATGGAAAACTACTCTACTAATCCTTAAAAACGGGCATATATTTTTGCAAATATGAAGAAAATATAAATAAAAATAATTTCAGAGTACATGGCTTAATCTGCCAAACCAGTTTGTCACTTTGGGATGGGGCGCATAATAGGCTGCACTGAGGCACAGATGGAATATGATTTTACTAGGAAGTAGGCTGGCTGGGCTGATTCCCTATGCATATATCATACATTCTGTTTGTGCTCGGTATTCCTATACATCTTCAGGAAGCCAGGAAACTATTTGGCTTCACTTGATGTCTTGTAGGCGATTCCGTGGTGGTGCGCCCCGCATCCCACGTGCTGGGAGGTGATAGTCGACAAGTGGTGCAGCGCCGAGTGGGCCGCTCAGCACGACCTTTGCCGAGAGCGGCGTTTGCTGATGCCCGAGCGCGACACTCGGCAAAGGCTAGCGTCTTTGCCGAGCGCGACACTCGGCAAAGGCTAGCGTCTTTGCCGAGCGCGACACTCGGCAAAGGCTAGCGTCTTTGCCGAGCGCGACACTCGGCAAAGGCTAGCGTCTTTGCCGAGCGCGACACTCGGCAAAGGCTAGCGTCTTTGCCGAGCGCGACACTCGGCAAAGGCTAGCGTCTTTGCCGAGCGCGACACTCGGCAAAGGCTAGAGTCTTTGCCGAGCGCGACACTCGGCAAAGGCTAGAGTCTTTGCCGAGCGCGACACTCGGCAAAGGCTAGAGTCTTTGCCGAGCGCGACACTCGGCAAAGGCTAGAGTCTTTGCCGAGCGCGACACTCGGCAAAGGCTAGAGTCTTTGCCGAGCGCGACACTCGGCAAAGGCTAGAGTCTTTGCCGAGCGCGACACTCGGCAAAGGCTAGAGTCTTTGCCGAGCGCGACACTCGGCAAAGGCTAGAGTCTTTGCCGAGCGCGACACTCGGCAAAGGCTAGAGTCTTTGCCGAGCGCGACACTCGGCAAAGGCTAGAGTCTTTGCCGAGCGCGACACTCGGCAAAGGCTAGAGTCTTTGCCGAGCGCGACACTCGGCAAAGGCTAGAGTCTTTGCCGAGCGCGACACTCGGCAAAGGCTAGAGTCTTTGCCGAGCGCGACACTCGGCAAAGGCTAGAGTCTTTGCCGAGCGCGACACTCGGCAAAGGCTAGAGTCTTTGCCGAGCGCGACACTCGGCAAAGGCTCCGTTACAACTAACAGACGGCCGCCACCGTCGGCGGGCCGTCTGTTAGTGCTTTATTTTGCCGAGTGTCGGCTTCTAATCTCGGCAAAGGCTTTGCCGAGTGCCCGACAGAAGACACTCGGCAAAGGGCCTGTTTGCCGACACGAGATATGCCGTAACCCCTTTGCACAGTGTGACACTCGGCAAAGGCTTTGCCGAGTGTATATCGGCCTTTGCCGAGTGCCTGTGACACTCGGCAAAGGCTTTGCCGAGTGTATATCGGCCTTTGCCGAGTGCCTGTGACACTCGGCAAACGTGGGCTTTCCCGTAGTGGATATTCCTTCTCCTACCTCCATACCCACTCCAAGCGAGCCACCATGCGCTCCTCACTGCCGACGGATTAGGGATTCAGGGTTGCTTTCTGATGTCTGACGGCTTAGAAGGAAGGTGAGGTGGACGTATGGCCGACATTGGTGGTGGGTGAAACAGTGGGGACGACTGTGGGATCTGTCGGCCACGAGCGGCGGGATGACAACCAGATGGGCGGGTTGAGTGGAGGGGGCGACTATTCGTCTCGGTGAGCATTGGATGGAGTTAATGCGGTCATGGTGGTTGTGGGATCAGGATCCCTAGGGCCACTCATAGACGCGATTGGTTTACTCTAACAAGAGGAATCCGACCGGAGTTCTACTGTACAGAAGCAGTCGTATATGGTGCCAGACGACGTAGTAAACTTGGAGAACTAGTCGCGTACTTTTAGAAGACTCCCTAATTAATTAATATATTATAGTACTCTATATTGTATAAGACTAGAATCATGTAACAGACCTCTAACTCTGCTTCCCGTATATATAAGGCAGAGCAGGGACCTCCTTAAAATAACACAACTCATACGTAAGACAATACAACATACATAACGTAGGGTATTACGCACATCACGGCCCGAACTTGTCTAAATCGTTGTCTCATGTCATGTGTGTACCATCGTTACTAAAAACTCGGCGAGACCCTTGACTTCTCTGTCATGAGGTACCCTAGGTAGGTGACAAATGTATGTAACGGTTTGGCATATATGAGAGATACACAAAGGAGAAAACAGTACAATATCAGAAAAGAATGAATGGAACGGAAACAAAACACAAGCATGCATATAGGGCTGGATCAACTTGCATGGAACTGTGAAAAAACAGAAGCTTATGGCTCAACTAGCTCAATCTATGCATTTTGGGGCCTCTTTTCGATCTCCATGAATATGAATTTGGCTAGCCGGCCTAGTATAGGCGGTTGTTGATGGCGCTGCACTTCTTCCTGATCTCTCCCTTGCTCCCCGCCGGCATGGGCAGCTTGCTGAGCTTGACGAGCGAGTCGGAGAAGTCCGAGTCCCAGAGCGTGCCGTTGTCGGCGTACACCTTGACGTGGCCGAACGCCTCCTTGTGCGTGAGCAGCGTCCAGTCTGAGTGGAAGGTGACGATCTTGGCGAGGTTGTTGTGGTAGTAGGTGTTGTCAAGGAAGTCGGGGATCTTGCGCAGCCGGCTGGTGAACCCAGGCATAAACCTCGCCACGACGCCGGCATCCTCGTCGCGGATGTTGTTAGCGACGGGAGGGTTGGAGCTCGAACACTTGTAGTTGAGCAGGTCGCGGTATGCTGGAGTGATCTGGCTCGCTGGCTCTGACAGGCGGCCAGTGAAGGAAGAGCAGTGGCCCTGGCCGATGGAGTGCGCGCCGGAGAGGATGACGAGCTCCTCGATGGTGAAGTTCTTCCTGGCGAAGTTGTCGATGAGCTTCTGCACGTCGTCTGTGGAGTCCGGGAGCTCCGCCTGTGCTTCCTCGGCCTTGGAGACGAAGCCATCGAGACGGCCGGCGGGGACGTCGAAGTTGACGTGGCCGTTGCTAAGGATGCTAGATGCGTCGCGGGCAGCGTAGATGAGGAGGTCGGAGCAGGAGACGATGCCGGGGCACCTCTTCTCAACGGCGGCCTTGATCTCCTCCAGCAGGTCGAAGGCGTCGAGGCCGATGTTCACCGGAGCCTCCTTCTCCGGGTGAGGGTTGTCGTAGGACGCGTCAAGGAGGACAGAGCCATCGCACCCCTGCATGAAGTCACATCTCATTGAACTTTGTGTTGTGTCCAATTTAATCATTCGCCGGCTAGAAAAATTAGTTTACTGCAGGCTTGTGGCGCCTACGTACATTTCAACCCACATGGTGTGATTAAACTTACTATGCGCTCGCTGTGAATTGTCAGTGCATGAAATTAAACTGTTTTGTTAGCAGGGTTCAGGACGTAAGAATTAAGTTCAATGTGTGCGCTTAATTACCCTGACGAAGCAGTCGTGGAAGAGGAGGCGGATGAGGGCGGCACCGAGGCCGCGGTTGGCCTTGAGCGCCTTGATGACGTGCCACTTGACGACATTCTCCAGGCCCTTGCATTTCTTGCTGTAGTACCCAACCTGCAACTCTTTGGCCTGCGCCGACGACGCGGCGGCGAGGAGCACCGCCGCCTGGACGGCCACCAGGGCGCAGAGCACAGCCGCGGAGAGCTTCATGTTTAATTCTCAAGCTTGACTGGTTGATTAGCAAGCGTTGTTAGATGCTGAGCTCAGACGCTGGTGCTCTACGATGTGTGCTGTTGTGTTGGAAGGCTGCGTCTGCAGGAGTATATATAGCCGGTTATGGGCCAGTAGTCTAACGTGCTGTTACGTTAATGATTAATCAGTTGGCACGAGATCGAGCAAGAGAGCTAGGGAACGTGGCCTCCTTGCTACTTGTGGTTGAATTATATATGAACCTAGAAATATGGCTCTATATATTACCTTATGCCTACCTAAAATGTTGTTGCTGCTGACCTGGTTAAACGTGGAATTACAGGCGCGGACACAGCAAGGGGGCGCCGTTCCAACTCTAGTAACACAACCTCTTCCTCTCCCGACCTAACCATTATTATTTCTAAGCTTATACGTACATGTACATGCATATGAGTTATACATAGACACTTATCAAATGCGATGCTCACATGATGATTTGAATGTAGATACTCTTATACTATTATTAGTTTACTAATTGAAGACTTGTTCTAGAACCTTGTGTTGTCACTCACTACGAACATATTCTAGTATGTAGTTGCTGTGTTAGTGGAAGTTCTAGCCATGCATATTATATGTATGTGCCACCTGGTGACTAACGTTAACCTCAATTTTGTATTATATGTAGTTGTATTATCACCAGGCCCAAATCCATAGACCAATCGTCATTATCCTATCTAAAGCCCAATTAAGCCCGTAGTGACTCCAGGCCTATACTGGATACTTCAGATATATAACTTGAACCACAATAGTATATATTTCCTTGTAACCAAGATTAGATCTGAACTGAATTATAACCATGATAATGCATGATACAATTCAGGATCCCAAGCCTTCCGCAATACTCATAATGCATGATACAATTCACTGAGTAGTACACTAGTACGGCAGGGTATTATACCAATCTGGTCGACCAAACCTGGTTAATCAACGTGTCTTTGTGTGCACCATCTAACTCTAGGCGAAGTGCTCTTCTGCCTACAACTCTACTGTCGTGGGGCACCCCGTGCTGGACTGCCGTCACCAAACACCGATAGGTCAAGATAAGTTGGCGAGGCCAAATGTGAAGAGTGTTGACACTTCTTACTGTCCACTATCAGGATTGATATTTCTGGTAATGGTTCAAGGAGTGTTTTATGGGTTTTTCTTATGGCTTAATAATATAGATAAATATTCCGCAAGCGCACAGAATTACCGATGTAGCATTTCATCAGGGGATAATTCGAGGTATCGTAATTTATAATTTTCACAGGGAAGCTTATGGCAAGAGTACTAGTAAACAAGTATTCGGGATTATCACATAGCGGTACACTACCTTCAAGATGGGGGATAACGGTATTTGATAGGAGTGAAAGACCATGACACACAGCTCAAGAATACTCAGATAGAAAAGAGAAGGACTAGCTATTTTGGAGGATAACGAGACGAGAAAAGGATTCCTAGGTAGTTTATCTATTCGGGTCACTCGGGTAGAGAGATACAACAGTCGAGGATCATCGCTTAGAGGTCAAACATAACTCTTTTGCTATAACGTCGGGAAGCGGAGCGCCCAACACTTAGAAAACGATGAGAAGGGGTATTGTTGGACAACCGCAGGAGGCTCCTATGGGTCGAGCCGAGTGTGGTGGATTACGTAGGCCGTATAAGGCTATCACCACCTAACGGTTACCATACATCCGTGGACTCATACACAAACTAAGATTACTATCTAGTCTGGGCACCACGCCTACACTAGCTAATCACTACTTACTCCATTAGCAAGAGCAAGCAATCCTGTCAATATCCTAGTGACAGTTCACCATAAATATTGAGCAGAAACAAAGAACGGGCTAAGGCAAAGATTAACCAAGAACTAGAAGACCTAGATTCACAACCAAATATAGTCTAAACACGAAATACTTGCAACTAGAACAAAGTAGAGGCAAGATATAAATGACTCCGATATAATGATAAAGATATGTATTGATAACTCAAAGTCTTACAAAAGGAAAAGTAAAAGATACAAGAGCTTATACTAGAGCTTCTAAAAACGACTCTGGAACCTCCGAGGCATAGCTCCTTGGTTTGGTGTGTGTTGAACCAGGTGAAGGGCCTATGTATTTATAGTGGCCAAGAGGCGGTGGAGGTTGAGTGGCAGCCAAGGGAGTTGAGACGGTTGCCTAGTCAATTCGACCGAACCAGTGGGTTCAGGTGAACTAGCTGGTTCGGCCAAACTCCCCTAGTTCGATCGAACTGCCCATCTTGCACCGCCTCACTCCCAAGGGCTGGGATTGCTCCTGGATGGTGGTTATGGGTCGGTTTTAGTTTGGACGAGCTGACCTGGTTTGGTCGAATTAGCCGATAGCCCACTCTGCCCTCCGTTGCACTATCTTTACTGCTGGACGGTCTAGATTGATTCCACTTGGCCGGGGTGTGTTTGGTTGCCCCGAATTGGTGATGTCATCGGCTCTTGTGGCATGCTTCGTCACTGCTTGGTCACCGCTGATATATGGATTTCATGCATGGGGCCTCCAGGTTGTGCTTTGCTTCATGGAGTTTGTAGGGCTAAGGGAATTGGCCAATTCTAACCCCTTAAGCACATATTTATCAATTATGTACCTGCACATTAGATATTCACCAAAACTCGTGGAACTTTGGCCCTGTTTAGTTCCGAGCCACATCATCAAATTTCTAAAAATTCTCTCTCCAAACTTCACTATTCACCTATCACATCAAATCTCTCTCCTCATGCATGGAGTACTAAACGTGGGTACATAAAAAAACTAGTTGCATGGTTTTGATGTACACGACGAGACGAATCTTTTAAGCCTAGTTAGGTCATGGTATGACAATGTTTACCACAAACAAACGAAAAGTGCTACAGTGTCCGATGTAACTTTTTCACTTCACTTTTTACCTTTTTACAGGAACTAAACACCCCCTTTGTTAGAAGATAAACCTAAGTGCGTGGAATGATATATATAACCGCATTTGTTTCCGAGAATTGGTGGTTGAAAACGTACCGTAACGACCACCAGCAAAGAGCACAGCCTAGCCAAGCACCCATGCCTCGGTTCCATGACCAGTGCCTTGGACAGGGACATGTGGCCACAACCCAACCCGGCACTATATATGCCCACACTTATGCCATCATAGGGCCATGACTGGCACTATGCCAACCACTCCGGACAGTACCATGTACAATAGTTGGATGCGCTAGTAGAATCGGCTTCGGAGAAGCAGATCGGTTATCCGCTCCTAGATGTGAAGTTGCTCAACTTGCTGCTGGAGGGGGTCGGTGGCGCGGGGTGTAGCCCCACGAGTTTGTTGATGCTAATCTGGCCGGTGAGGAGTTGACGTCGGAGGAATCAGAGATGCTGGAGCCGGTGTGGTAGTCGGTGAAGAAGCTGATCCGTTGGAAGTGCAAGGGGTTGTGCTTCACACGAGCCGTGAAAATGATGTTGGATTGATCTGCCACCAAGCTTGCTGTGGGAAACTCCACCATCACCCCTACCTGGTGTGCCAACTATCAGGCATTAGAATCGGCAATCCACAAGGGGGTTCCAAAGTGGTAGATTTGTAGGAGGATCATTGAGTTAGTAAGCTTGAAGGTAACATAGAGCACAAGGCTTAGACATGTTTGGGCTACCTGGAGGTATAATACCTTACGTCCTATGTTTAGTGTGGTTTACATTGTTGGTGTTTGACAAAGCTTAAGGAAGCTATGGCGAATTCTGTGTACAACTGGGGGGGGGGGGGGGGGGGCCTTATTGTGGGATATGCATCCCCGGGTACCCTCAAGAAAGAAGATCGAGTTCAAAGCACATATACCGAGAGTATATTCTGTATGGGAAACCTAATCATCCTATATATTTAAATTGCAGGGTTCATAGCTGAGTACTCACACCAGTGAGACTTGGCACCACTTCGCCTCTTCATGACGCCACAAAGCCACCCGAGTACTTATACTAGTCGGTGCTCACATGATGAGTTCGCTTGAAGCTCGGGGGCTACAACGCAAGCTAAGACATGAAGACGAGTACTAGAACTAGTAGGTACTCGAACAACGCGACCCCACAATGCCAGTCGAGTACTTTAACTAGTCGGTGCTTGCATTTTTCGACGACTCGATGACTAACCGAGTACTGGCACCAGTCAGTACTTGGATATCTACATGGAAGCTACTTTGAATATTGTGTTCTTGATCCTCGAACTGAATGGAGAACAACTCGTTTCAAAGATCGGGGGCTATACCTAAGGGTTACACATTTTTTGTACCTATCGTTGATTATTTGAAGACAAAGACATGAAGATTTTTTCGAGGCCCTCGACCTGATTATTATAATCAACTCGAGGCTCGAGGGTTAAGCATATATGCTTCACCTTTAGTGAGAATATTTATTTGAACTTTTGAAGACATTTATGAAGCTCTCTACAACATCTCAGTAATCACAAGCACTCAGCGAAAGACTAGAAGACTTCGAAAGATGGTTGCCGGTTGGCTATGAAGCGCTTGGGGGCTTGTGGGATATGCATCCCGGGTACCCTCAAGAAAGAAGACCGAGTCTTAGTTGAACTACTCAGAGAAATACTCGTGTACTCCTACTAGGACTCTCACATTGTAACCGACTAGGAGACTAGCCATGTAACACAAGGCACATTGAACACAATACGTAAGGTATTATACCTAGCTCGAACAAGTCTAAGCCTTGTGCCTTGTGTTACCTTCAAGCTTACTAACACAATGATCTGCTTCCTAAAAATCTACCACTTTGGAACCCCCTTGTGGATTGCCGGTTCTAAGGTCCGACATTTGGCGCACGAGGTAGGGGTGATGGTGCAGTTTCCCACAGCAAGCTTGGCGGCAGATCAACCAACATCATCTTCATGGCCAGCGTAAAGGACAGCCCCATGCACTTGCAAGGGATCAGCTTCTTTGTCGACTGCCACACCGGCTCCAGCATCTCTGATTCCTCTACCGCCGACTCCGCACTGGCTCGATTAGCATCAACAAACTCGTGGGGCTACACCCCGCGCCCCCGACCTGCTCCTGCAGCAAGTCGAGCAACTTCACATCTAGGAGTAGATCTTCGATCTGCTTCCCCGAAGCCTATTCTACTAGCGAATCCAACTATTGTACATGCATGGTACTGTCCGGAGTGGTTGGCATAGTGCCAGTCATGGCCGTACGATGGCATAAGTGTGGGCATAGTGCTTGGTTGGTGTGTGGCCACATGTCCCTATTCAAGGCACTTGTCACGGAACCGAGGCATGGGTGCTTGGCTAGGCTGTGCTCTTTGCTGGCGGTCGTTACGGTACGTTTTCGACCACCAATTCTCAGGAATAAATGAGGTTATGTATATCACTCCATGCACTTAGGTTTATATTCTAATAAAGTTCCATGAGTTTTGTTGAATTATCTAATGTGTAGGTACATAATTGATAAATATGTGCTTAAGGGGTTAGAATTGGCCAATTCGGCCGAACCACTTGGTTCGGCCAGGTTACCCCCTTAGCCCTACACACTCCATGAAGCGAAGCACAACCAGGAGGCCTCATGCACGAAATCCATATCAACGGTGACCAAGCAGTGACGAAGCATGCCACAAGAGCCGATGATATCACCAATCTGGGGCAACCAAACACACCCCGGCCAAGTGGAGTCAATCCAGACCGTCCAATACTAAAGATAGTGCAACAAAGGGTAGATGGAGCTATCGGTTAGTTCGACCGAACCAAGTGTTAGCAGTCGTTACGACACGATTTCGACCACCAATTCTCGGGAATAACTGAGGTCACATGAGTCATTTCATACACTTAGGTTTATATTCTAATAATGTTCCACGAGTTTTGGAGGATATGTGATGTGCAGATACACAATTGAGCAAACATGGACTAGGGGGGGGGAGGGGGGGGGGGAAAAAGTGACCAATTGATAAAAATGAGCTTAAGGGGTTAGAATTGGCCAATTCGGCCGAACCACTTGGTTCGGCCAGGTTACCCCCTTAGCCCTACACACTCCATGAAGCGAAGCACAACCAGGAGGCCTCATGCACGAAATCCATATCAACGGTGACCAAGCAGTGACGAAGCATGCCACAAGAGCCGATGATATCACCAATCTGGGGCAACCAAACACACCCCGGCCAAGTGGAGTCAATCCAGACCGTCCAATACTAAAGATAGTGCAACAAAGGGTAGATGGAGCTATCGGTTAGTTCGACCGAACCAAGTGTTAGCAGTCGTTACGACACGATTTCGACCACCAATTCTCGGGAATAACTGAGGTCATATGAGTCATTTCATACACTTAGGTTTATGTTCTAATAACGTTCCACAAGTTTTGGTGAGTATATAGTGTGCAGGTACACAATTGAGCAAACATGGACTAGGGGGGGGGAGGGGGGGGGGTAAAAGTGACCAATTCGGCCGAACCACCTGGTTCGGCTGAACCACCCCCTTAGCCCATTCATATATGACGCACCACCACATGGCAAAACACACTTAGAGGTCACACAGATCGCTAACGTCATAAATCCGGGGCAAAGAAGTACAAACTGACCAAACCCAGCCCATGAGAAGCAATCTTAGACGTCCACAACACATAGTCGGTGCAGCAGAGGGCAACCGGGCACTGGGCCTAGTTCGCCCGAAGGGCCTAGTTCGTCCGAACTAGGGAACTGCCTCAAAATGGACCTCCAGAGCCAATCCAGGCCGTGGAGCACCAAGGCGGTTCATCTAGACGGTTCGGCCGAACCTATCCAGTTCGCCGGAACCGGTCGGGGCACCCCCCCCCCTCGGTGCCTTGGCTGGTGCTCCACCTCAACCGTCTCTGCAAGCTATAAATAGAGCCTCTCTCTTCACTTTAGCACACACCACTTGTAAGCAAGTCTCCATTCTCCTCTTTCAAGATGTAGAGTTAGGCTAGTCTAGTTGGGAGTTAGAGTTAGAGTCGAGCTTCGCTCGTGGTTCTGGAGTCATCTTCTCGAGTTCTGGTAAAGCTCTTGTATCTTTTCCTTTTCTTTATGCAAGACTCTGAGTATTTAATATATTATCTTCCACATTTACTTGAGGTAGCTGTGTTGTTGTAGTCTAGCTCTAAAAGTTCTCCCTAGTTCTTTATCTTAGTTGGTTCCTCGTCTTTCGGATGAGTATAATTGTATACTTGTTGCTCTGCTGGGTTGCTTGCTCTTTCTAGGAGAGGAAGTAGTTATTGTCTAGTGTAGGTGTGGAATATGGGTACCCTAGGGCCCATCACCGAGGGCGGCGGCGACCGGCCCAAAAAAGACCGAGTCCTAGTAGACTCCTACTAGGACCCCTCTATTATAAATAGTCCCATATGGAAAATACTCAGATTGTAACCCTACCTCCTGAATATGTAAAGGAGGGCAGGGGTCCCTAGATAGGGACACGGCGGAAACCATCGGAGATCATCCGAATACAGCAATACAAACACCACCACCGATACAGGACGTAGGGTATTATACCTCCGGGTAGCCCGAACCTGTCTAAATCAGTGCCTCCTGTGTACTATCAAGCTACTAGCTCATCGATCGCCCCTCCTACAAATCAACCACTCGGGTACCCCCAGGTGGATTACCGGTGCTAAGGTCCGACAGTTGGCGCGCCAGGTAGGGGTAGATTGGTGAGCTGTTTCGATTCGAAAACACCGTTGGCTCGATGGCAGATCAATCTCGTGTCATCTTCCCCGCATGCATGGAGGCGCGTCCTCAGAAAATCTCAGATCCGATCTGAGAACCCGCCCGACCCACCCAATTTTCGGACTATGACGAGTTCCACAGCATGCTCGATGGAAGTTTCATCTACATCTACTCGAGATCGGGTGAGTCGTTTCCAATATTGTTTATAGATCGATATGTTACTCGGATTTTGTGATTTAGATTGGTTTTATTTTCCGATCTCAAACCACATTACACGCCTGCGCGATGGAGCTCCTGGCGGCAGTAGAAGGTGCGCGTTACGGGAAAGCTAATCTCGAGTCGAAGGCGGAGATGAGATTCCGTAGTAACCAAATCATTATAAGCTGCTGCACGGGATTCGAGGCGAGGAATTAAGAACTTCCGTTATCTCCTAGCGCTCCAAAATAAGATTGGCAACATATGTGCAACTTCATGCACACGCAAGAAAAACTCAACCAGAACCAGGCCACGTCGCACACGCCGGCTTGTACTGCTGTTCTAGCGCAATGGCTTCGACTCCTATGGTTGACATGAAAACCCGTCGGGAACAACTCAGCCTGATCTGACAAATTAGTTCGGACATGTTCAGACTGATCGGCTCCATCGACAACAACCTCATCTCGCAGGATAAATACTTCAACTCGGCTACTAATCAAGCTAAGTGTTTTATTTTATTTTATTTATTTCGACCTTCATATATCACCATGTGCATATCTTTTTCTCCATGTCCATGAGACAACCGTCGACCTGCATTATTTACTCCATGGAAACCATGTGTTCGCCCTAAACAATAACTGCTGACGCAAGCAACAAAACAAAAACGGCAAGTCCGACTCACTATATCCAACATCTAAACACGCGTGAAGGTACTCGGCCGGGACCCTGCCTACGACTAAGCCTCCATGCAGAGCATCATAGCATGTAGGAGTGCTGCCTCCATGAGAGCTCCAGCCAGTTCTTCGCCCGAGTCCCTAGCACTTGTCATGATTGCGGTGAAGTGATAGGGGTTGGTAAAATCAACTCAAAGAAAAAAAACGCTAAAGCGAAATAAGTACTTATTATAAAAAAGTTTACTATCATTTCTCCAAATACTACCATTTTTCTTCTCTCTCTCACAGGTACAGCGGCGTTATCTTGCGTCGCTCGGCCAACCTCGCACGCTCGGGGGCTGGCGCGGGCGACAACTCGGCGTTCCCTTCGGTCGCGCGGCCGACCTCCCATGCTCCGGGGCTGGCGCGCGGCGACTCGACGTTACTGGGCTACAAATAGGCCGGACAAGAACAACTTAACCGAGCTATGGCTCTAACCTGTTGCTCTTTCTCGGATGACTCGACGCTCCTCCAGTCGCCTGGCCGACCTCGCAAGCTCGGGGGCTGGCGTGGGCGACAACTCGACGTGTCTTCACGTCGCCCAGCCGACCTCGCATGCTCGGGGGCTGACGCGCGGCGACTCGGCGTTTCCACTTGTCGTGCAGCCGACCTCGCATGCTCAGGGGCTGGCACGTGCGGCGACTCGGCGTTTCCTCTCGTCGTGCGTCCGACCTCGCATGCTCGGGGGCTGACGCTCGTGGAGACTCGGCGTTCCTTCCCTTTTGTGGCCGATCTCGAATGCTCGGAGGCTGGCGCGCGCGGCGACTCGGCGTTTCCTCTCGTCGTGCGGTCGACGTCGCATGCTCGGGGGCTGGACGCTGGATTTTTGGTGACAGCACGCTTTCACCTCCTTTTTGCGACAACATGTAGTCCGACTTCTTTTTTGGAGCCTCGGCCTGCTTATACTAACCAACCCAACTCTCGGGGGCTACTGTATACAGTGCTCCTAATCGTCGCCCTGTAATCGGACCTCATGAGGACCGACCGACTACCTCAAAGGACTCGGCGTCGTGTTGGGTGTTCTCTCTTTTTTGAGCACCGCCTGTCCTTGTGCCGACTACATGTTGAAGCACCTTCAGCCGACTACATTGGCCTTGTTCCTTCATCAAGCAGTTCGACACGTGCTGCACGTTGCTCGGGGGCTTGTGGGATATGGGTACCCTAGGGCCCATCACCGAGGGCGGCGGCGGCCGGCCCAAAGAAGACCGAGTCCTAGTAGACTCCTACTAGGACCCCCCTATTTTAAATAGCCCCATATGGAAAATACTCAGATTGTAACCCTACCTCCTGGATATATAAAGGAGGGCAGGGTCCCAAAATAGGGACACGGCGGAAACCATCGGAGATCATCCAAATACAGCAATACAAACACCACCACTGACACAGGACGTAGGGTATTATACCTCCGGGTAGCCCGAACCTTTCTAAATCAGTGCCTCCTGTGTACTATCAAGCTACTAGCTCATCGATCTCCCCTCCTACAAATCAACCACTCGGGTACCCCGAGGTGGATTGCCGGTCCTAAGATCCAGGTGTGGTGCCTAGACTAGACAGTAACCTTAGTTTGCATCTGAGTCTACGGAGGTGGTAGCCATTAGGTGGTGACAACCCTATACGGCCTACATAGTCCACCACGTCTGGCTTGGACAGTAGGAGCCTCTTGCTGTTATTGGCAACACGCTTTCTCCCACTTTGCTTTTTACGTGTTGTAGGTTCCGCTTCCCGATGCTGAGATAATAGAACTAGCAAAAGAACCATAGATACCTTTCTTCATGCTAGCTATAACCTTTGCTGGAGATATCTCAGGCATTGGAAGTGCATAGGAATCCTTTCCTGTCTCGTTGTCCTCCCACTAACTAGACTGCTCTTCTATCTATATCATTTATCCTGGATTTCCCCTAGTTTGTGTCAAATGCATATCACTCCTATCATATCCTTTACCTCCGCCTTGTTAGTCGATATTTTACTTAGTAGTTACATCCTTGTTTATTATCAATACTCTTTATCTAATGCTTCCCTGAGGAAATAAATACAATACCTTGGAATACTCCAAGGTGAAATACTACATCAGTATCCGCGCGCATGCGGATTTATATCTGTATCGTAAGAATACCAATGAACACTCCTTGCACCATTACTGGGATTGGCAATCCTGATAGTGGATCGTAAGAAGTGTCAACACCAGGTCAGTTCCCCCGAACTGAAACCGACACACAACCACCATCCAGGAGCAATCCCGGCCCTAGGGAGTGAGGCGGTGCAAGATGGGTGGTTCGGTCCAACTAGGGGAGTTTGGCTGAACCCGCTAGTTCGTCCGAACACCCGGGTTCGGTCGAACTGACCGGGCAACCGCCTCAGCTCCCTTGGCTACCACTCAACCTCCACCGCCTCTTGGCCACTATAAATAGACAAGTCCTTCAGCTGGTTCAACACACACCAAACCAAGGAGCTGTGACTCGGAGGTTCCAAAGTCGTCTTCAGAAGCTATGGTATAAGCTCTTGTATCTTTTACTTTTCCTTCTGTAAGACTTTAAGTTATCAATACATCATCTTTATTATTATATTTGAGTCATTTATATCTTGCCTCTACTTTGTTCTAGTTGCAAGTATTTCGTGTTTAGACTATATTTGGTTTTGAATCTAGTTCTTCTAGCTCTTGCTTAAATCTTTGTCTTAGCCGGTTCTTCGTTTCTGCTCAATATTTGTGGTGAATTGTCACTAGGGTATTGACAGGATTGCTTGCTCTTTCTAGTGGAGTAAGTGGTGATTAGCTAGCCACAAGTGGAAAAACTCACATTGGTTGCTGTCACTTAGTACTGGTCATGCACGAACCGGTACTAACGCACGCGTTTAGTACCGGTCCTGCAGCACGTGCCCCCTGGGGTAGTTTAGTATCGGCTAGAGCAACAAGCCGGTACTAAACTGCTCCCACACTAACGCTCACCGACGCGCCGACGGCTAGTGGGCAGTTTAGTACCGGCTGGTGTTATCAGCCGGTACTAAATGTTCACCCGTATTTGATTTTCCATTTTATGGGTTTTCTGTGATTTATTATGATTTTTCAAAACTGCTTCAGCGGGCGATTTTTCCGGTTTTAGAAAGTTGAGGGGGTAAAAAATCCATTTTCATAGATTGAGGGGTGATGTGTTCCACCCCTCATAGGTTGGGGGGGGGGGGGAAGTAGACTTTTCCGCCCGTATTATAAAGCCACACCGTGTTTTCCCCCCGAGAGCTTAAAATGCGCCAAAGGTTAGCAACTTCATCCTCTTCTCTTTCATTCTGTTTGTGCTTTGTTTCATCCATTATACTTAGAAATTTTGTAGTTTTCTAAAGAAGGGAGAATGTGGGCATGTTTTCTTTGTTGACATTAATTAGAGATATGTACATTTTCTTTATTTAGAGGAATTAGAGATATGTAAACTTGAGGAATTTAATTAAGGAGAATGTGAGGTGGGTGAATGTGCTGGTGTCATGCCAAAGTCCAAATTATGTGAAAAGTCTGGACTTAAGCATGCTGGCGCGTTCATCCATGAGATTAATAAGAAACCCTTAATTATTTATGTAGGACTATAAGTGGGAGAGCTAGGTGTATATGATGGTGAGGTGGCTGAATATGTTGGTGTCATGCCAAATTCCGGACTGGTGTCATGCCAAAGTCCAAGTTATGTGCAAGGTCTGGACTTGGCATGATGCCAGCACATTCACCCATCTCTGGGACATCCTATCATGAAGGGACGATGTCGCCAAGTTACCTGATGAGTCCAAACAGTAGGGCTTCACCAAAGATATTGATAGTAGAGGGACAACAATAACCATCTGATCATGAACCTCAATCGATTCGATCGGATGGTTACTTGTTGTCCTTGTCGTATCGACATCCTTATGACATATGACAGCGAAGAGATTTTTGGAGTCCCGCATCATATGTTTTTTTAGAGTTTTTTATTATTTTGTGATAAATGGTTAATTGTTGTTTAGATAGTAAATGGTATAGTTCATATGAAAATATTGCAATTTACATAATTTATTAGGAAAATAGTGTCGAGACAACGCCAGAGAGCTAGTCGTGGTGGACACTCCACGCACAATGTATTGCCAGACCTTCCCCCTCCACCGCCACCGCACAATCTTGGGCCGGTATTCGACGACCTCAACTTCATTCCTGTCAAGGCTACCAACCATGAGAATCGGGTACCAGATACTATATTTAATACTTGTAAGACTACTATCATATATTAATATTTATGTCATAATGATAATATATTCTTAATTTATATGTAAAACAGGATATTAATGCAATGAAATGGTTCAAAGATGTAGTATACCACATCCGTGGCTCCCGACCTTTGGTGGTGAGACAGAACAACAGCTTATACAGAGGGGGTTATGTGGTTTCTATTGCACTCCCGTCCTTGCACGATCGAATCCTGGTGATTCGGTTATTTTTCACGTCCAATCAGGTGCATTCCAGCAAGAATATGTTGCTGCAAATTCATACAGTGCATGTTATCCCGGACTATAGTTTCTTGAAGATGAAAGCTCTTGAGCTCAATGAGCCATACGTCACACAAGTTCCAAAATGGATTTCACCTCCTTATGAATCGTTTTACCTAAGTTACTATACCTTTGATATTTTATTCCAAATTATGTCTTTTTTTTACAAAATGTCAATTGTATTCTTATTTGTTACTACATATGTCTCATGTGTATATAGGACACCCTGAATTGTGGATCCCTACACATAGAGTTTGGTTTGTTAGAAGTGTTGCGCCAGATTGTGCCGCCTTTGGGATACTCATTCGTGCGACCATATTCAAGTCGAGTAGAAGGTGGTTTTCAATCATCGATAGCCTTGACCTCAGCACAAGACCCGTTGATAATATACGGGGAGACTTCAGATGCACCGTATAAGGCAAAGCATATTGCATTAATATACATACTAGACTACGTGGACATGTATCTAGGGATTAACATTTTGGATGCCAATTATACTGTCTACCTTGTGAGGCTTCATAACGTAGAACCTTAGTATGACTTTGATCATGTGTGTGATATCGGAATGATGTTGTAAGACTAGACATAATGTGTGTGATGATGTAAGACTTCAATAATGTGTGTGATGATGTTGTAAGACTCTAATAATGTGTGTGATGATGTATGACTCTAATTAATTTTTCTGATTTAAAAAGTATTTTTTTATTTACTATGATTAATACTTTTAAAAATTTATGTATAGATATAATTAGTAATATATATCAAAAGTATTGAGAAAAAGAATTATTTCTATTTATTATAATTAATACTTCAGATGCACAACAAGTTCCTATTTACAATCCAATTGTACAAAAAGAAAGAGAATAAGAAAAAGAAAAAAAAGACATGAGGGCACATTAGTACCGGCTGTATGCACCAGCCGGTACTAAAGTGCTCGCACCAACTGCTAGTTAGCACTTTAGTACCTGCTGGTCCGGTACTAAAGTGCTCGCACCAACTGCTAGTTAGCACTTTAGTACCTGCTGGTGGTTCCAGCCGGTAGTAAACTGCCCCCCAAGGCATTTTAGTACCGGATGGTGGTTTTAGCCAAGTACCAACTATATATATGCCACCTTCTTCCTCCCCGAGCTCAAGCAGTTCATTTGCTCGAGCTCTCCTGCCTCTTCCTCCTCCATGACATGTTAAGAGGGGAGGTGCTGCACATTTTTTTTAAAGATTTATGGGGATTTCACTCATTTAAGTCCAATGCTCATGTACAGTGACAAATGTGCATGGAGTTTTGTAGTAGTGAGAACAAGTCTTCCTTTAGTAAAATATAATAATAGTATATGTATATACATTCAAATCACCATGTGAGCTTCGCATTTGATAAAGTGTTTATGTACATGTATAACCTTAGAAATAATATATAACAAGTAAAATAGCAAGGTGGCCCGCGTAAACAACGCGGGTAGCTAGCTTTTTTATACTAACAACTTGGTGGATTTTTATATGATAATACATTTATATAAATGCATTGACATTATTTTTCTAAGTAGTCCGAGTTTTTTTTATCATCACGCTATATGGCACGGAACATGAATCCATGATAAAAAATAAAGCTCCTTATATACAATATAGTTTTTAGTATTTATTCAAGTACTATAATTTTATATTGTCCTATAATATAAATTTACGTCACGGAGTTTCACATATGATGATAATTTTTTTTATATTTTCTCGAAATTGTAGAATTAAAGGTTGCGCAAATACTCCGTAATATATAAAATTTGACCTTTTGATATATTAGTTAATTGGACAATTAGAGACCACGAACATGTAGAGCTTGTTGAATACATTTTGTTTTACTATTCACGTGAGTTGTTTGGACTTTAAATGATAGAATTACATTTATCCCAAGGGTAAAAAATCATCTACACAATAATCGAGTCCAATAATATAGACAATGAGTTCTCGTGTTATTTTTTTGTCTATTTATTAAGGGTTAATTGGATATATGCAATTGCAACTTGACGGCTTCGAAGGTATGCCTGCCATTACAATTCGTCTATTTGGAAACATGCCATTACAATTCACCAAAAGTTCAAATCATGACATATTCTGTGTCTTTGATCCCTTTGGACCCACCATCAAACCACAATATTTCTGTATGCCCAAAATGCTCCTGCTACACCATCTCTTTCTCTCCCGCTCCTCGACCGTTGGACCCCATATGTCATCTTCTTCATCTAGCCTTTATGTTCCTACCAGTAGCACTACATCTTTATGACTCAGGGAGGATGAGATGAGGGTGGAGCTTGATGACTCGGACGCTCGAGGGTGGGTGGAAGCTGGAGGGGTAGAGCTCGGTGGCACTGGATGCACGGCCCCGACGCGGAGGTCGGTGCGGGGTAGGACATGAGTTCCCGGTCGTGCGAGCATCAAGGTCATCTCCCGGTAAATACATCGTATCGTCGTCATCGTCTCTTCCCGTCCACCGCTTTTATAACCGTTTATAGGGTTAATTTAGAGCTTTTGGTGGCCCATGGGTTCTCCAGCAAGAGCGATCTCCACTTGCTGCTTGCTGCTTACACGGGGAACCGACTATTTATTTATCAAGGAAATTTTTCTCTCTCGTTGTGCACATAATCTTGGTGAACGCCCTAAATCTAAGCACCTTTCATCAGTTACATGCACAAATCAACGTGGTATCCTCTACTCATTATTGAACGCTAGACCACCGCAGTTTTTCCGCTTTGTTTTTCCTCTCTCTGCTCTTTCTTGCATCAACACGTTAACAAAGACCATTAAACGGGTTTGAGTGCGGGTAACCCGTTTGATGATCTTCCACTTGTGTTGAAAAAGACACTAAGTGCTGAACGCGACCATTGTACCCATTCCCGGCAACGATTCGCCCCCTTCGGACAGGGAGAATTGTTCTCTCCCGCTGTGCTCACAACCTCGTTGAACGCCCTAAATCCGAGCACCTCTCATCAGGTACGCGTGCATATCGACGTGTTGTCCTCCGCTTATTGTTGAATGTTGCCTCCTATATAGAAGAACGTGGTTGGGCACATGGGGCTTCGGGCTGTCCGCACTCGTCGTACTCCATTCTCATCCTCTGAAAGAAATATTCCTGCCTAATCATTGAGATTCTCTCCTCTATATCAATTTTTTATAAACCCGTTATCCTCTATATCTTGTATTATATACCAACTACCAACATGTGAGCCCATCCATATCTTTTTCTCCTTCTCTCTGCTTCCGTGACATCGACGGCGCTGGATGGCCTCCCAGCAGCGAACGATCGTACGACAATGGCAAAGGACTCTCGTAGTGGCCACAGGTGACCACACGACAACGGTTGAGGCCTCCCGTGGATGGCCATGCGGCGACGATGGAGGGCTCCCACGAATGGCCACATGGCGATAGTGGAGGCCTCCAATGGTGGCCATCGACGACTACGCAGCGGCAGTGGCGGACCACGAACTCTGAAGACGCGCACGCGGCTGCCGCGGTTGCCGCGGATAGCTCCTACGACGACAATAGCGGCGGACGATTGCACGACAACGGTGAAGGACTCTCGCGGCGGTCATGGACGGCCATGCGCCGGCGGTGGAGGGCTCCCGCGGATGGACACGCGACAAGAGTGGAGACCTCTTACGGCGGCCATGAATGGCTGCGCGGCGGCGGACCCTGAACTCCGAAGACGCGCAAGCGGCTGCCGCGGCGGTGAACGGTCGCACGACGACGCGAAGAACTCCTGCGGCAACTACGGACGGCCACACCGTGGCGGCGGAGGGCTCCCGCGGACGGCTACGCGGCGATGGTGGAGGCCTCCTATGTCGGCCATGAATGGTTGTGCGGCAGTGGCAGCGAACCCCGAATTACGAAGACGCGTAGGCAGCTACCCGGCGGCCACGGATGGCTCCCACGGCGGCAGACGGCCTCCCGGCAGCGGACGATCGCTCGGCGACGGTGAAGGACTCCCGCGGCGGCCACGGACGGCCACGCGATGGCAGTTGAGGGCTCCCGCGGATGGCCACGCGGCGACAGTGGAGGCCTGCTACGGCGGCCATGGACAGTTGTGCGCCGGCGGCGGCCGCCGCAGATGGCTGTGCGGCGACCGCAGAGGGATGGCGGCGGACGAAATAACATAGACAGTTAGATCTTCATTAAATACGACGACATATATTTTTATCTTTTTTTAGATTAACGAAATATTATAGACCTTAAGATCTTTATAAAATCCAACGGTATATATTCTTTTCTTTTTTTGGATTAATGGAATATTATAGACCGTTAGATCTCCATAAAATCCGACGGCATATACTCTTCTCTTTTTTGGATTAACGTGGGAATTTCTTGGTCCTCTCGGTGAACGTGATGGCTCCTTTTAACTCTATTGTATTAATATAACTAGCGAGGTGGCCCGTGTAAACAACGCGGGTAGCTAGCTTTTTTATACTAACAACATGGTAGGTTTTTTTTGTGAAAGGGCCTTCATCCTAGTGGTTAGAGCACCTGAGTAGCACCCTGCAGACTCAGGTTCGACTCCCTGTGGAAGCGAATTAACTGGGTTTGGAATAAAAAAAATAAAAAAGAGGTAGGGGCTTCCCCTACTGACTCCGGTCAAAAAAAACATGGTAGGTTTTTACATGATAATACATTTATCTAAATGCATTGACATTATTTCTCTATGTGGTCCGAATTTTTTTATCATCATGCTATATGGCACGGAACATGAATCCATGATAAAATAAAGCACCTTATATACAATATAGTTTTTAGTATTTATTCAAGTACTATAACTTTGTATTGTCTTATATTATAATATAAATTTACGTCAGGAAGTTTTAAATATGGTGATAAATTATTTTTTATGTTTTCTCGAAATTGTAGAATTAAAGGTTGGGCAAATACTCCGTAAGATGTAAAATTTTACCTTTTGATATATTAGTTAATTGGACAATCAGAGACCAGGAACACGTAAAGCTTGTTGAATACATTCCGTTTTACTATTCACGTGAGTTGTTTGGAGTTTAAATGATAGAATTACATTTATCCCAAGAGTAAAAAATTATCTACACAATAATCGAGTCCAATTTAGACAATGAGTTCTCGTGTTATTTTTTTGTCTATTTATTAAGGGTTAATTGGATATACGCAATTGCAACTTGACGGCTTCGAAGGTATGCCTGCCATTACAATTCGTCTATTTGGAAACATGCCATTACAATTCACCAAAAATTTAAACCATGCCATATTCTGCATCTTTGATTCCTTTGGACCCACCAGCAAACCACAATATTTTTGCATAGCCCAAAATGCTCCTGCTACACCATCTCTTTCTGTCCCTCTCCTCGACCCTTGGACCCCATATGTCATCTTCTTCATCTAGCCTTTATGTTCCTCCCAGTAGCACTACATCTTTACGACTCAGGGAGGATGAGATGAGGGTGGAGCTTGATGACTCGGACGCTCGGGGGTGGGTGGAAGGTGGAGGGGTAGAGCTCGGTGGCACTGGATGCGCGGCCCCGACGCGGAGGTCGGTGCGGGGTAGGGCATGAGTTCCCGGTCGTGCGAGCATCAAGGTCATCTCCCGGTAAATACATCGTATCGTTGTCATCGTCTCTTCCCGTCTACCGCTTCTATAACCGTTTATAGGGTTAATTTAGAGCTTTTGGTGGCCCACGGGTTCTCCAGCAAGAGCGATCTCCACTTGCTGCTTGCTGCTTACACGGGGAACCGACTATTTATTTATCAAGGAAATTTCTCTCTTGTTGTGCTCACAATCTTGGTGAACGCCCTAAATCTAAGCACCTTTCATCAGTTACATGCACAAATCAACGTGATATCCTCTACTCATTATTGAACGCTAGACCACCGCAGTTTTTCCGCTTTGTTTTTCCTCTCTCTGCTCTTTCTTGCATCAACACGTTAACAAAGACCATTAAACGGGTTTGAGTGCGGGTAACCCGTTTGATGATCTTCCACTTGTGTTGAAAAAGACACAAAGTGCTGAACGCGACCATGGTGCCCAATCCTGGCAACGATTCGCCCCTTCGGACAGGGAGAATTGTTCTCTCCCGCTGTGCTCACAACCTCGTTGAACGCCCTAAATCCGAGCACCTCTCATCAGGTACGCGTGCATATCGACGTGTTGTCCTTCGCTTATTGTTGAATGTTGCCTCCTATATAGAAGAATATGGTTGGGCACATGGGGCTTCGGGCTGTCCGCACTCGTCGTACTCTATTCTCATCTTTTGAAAGGAATATTTCTGCCTAGTCATTGAGATTCTCTCATCTATATTAATTTTTTGTACACCCGTTATCATCTATATCTTATATTCTATACCAACTACTAACATGTGAGCCCACCCATATCTTTTTCTCCTTTTCTTTCACGGACGCAACCACTCCCCCCACTCCCTCTCTCTCTCTCTCTCTCTCTCTATTCCCCCCTCTCTCTAGTAGCAGCGGCGGCGGCGGAGGAGAGAGGTGCCGGTCTCCCCAGCCGGCAGCCTTTAGTCCCGTCGGCCTCCGGCGGCACGCGAAGCGGCCGGACCCCGAACTCCGAAGATGCGCAGGCGGCTGCCGCGACATTGACGGCGGCGGATGGCCTCCCGGTAGCGGACGGTCACACGACAACGGCAAAGGACTTCCACGGTGGCCACAGACGACCACACGACAACGGTTGAGGCCTCCCGTGGATGGCCACGCGGCGACGGTGGAGAACTCCCACGATTGGCCACACGACGACAGTGGAGGCCTCATACGGCTTCCATGGACGGCTATGCGGCGGCAGTGGCGGACCACGAACTCTGAAGACACGCAGGCGGCTGCCGCGGTGGTCGTAGATAGCTCCCACGACGACGATAGCGGCGGACGGTCGCACAACAATGGTGAAGGACTCGCGGCGGTCACGAACGGCCATGCCCCGGCGGTGGAGGGCTCCCGTGGATGGCCACGCGACAACAGTGGAGACCTCTTATGGCGGCCATGAATGGCTGCGCGGCGGCGGCGGCGGACCCTGAACTCTGTAGACGCGCAAGCGGTTGCCGCGGCGGCGACGACGGCGGACGGTCGCACGACGACGGCGAAGGACTCCTGCAGCAACCACGGACGGCCACACCGCGGCGGTGGAGGGCTCCCGCGGACGGCTACGCGGCGACGGTGGAGGCCTCCTATGTCGGCCATGGACGGCTGTGCGGCGGTGGCAGCGAACCTCGAATCGCACCGCGACGGCGAAGGACTTCCGTGGCAGCCACGAACGGCCACGCGACGGCAGTTGAGGGCTCCCGCGGATGGCCACACGGCGACGGTGGAGGCCTTCTACAACGGCCATGGACGGTTGTGCGCTAGCGGCGGCGGACGTCTCGCGCGACGACCGCAGATGGCTGTGCGGCGACCGCGTAGGGATGGCGGCGGACGAAATAATATAGACGGGTAGATCTTCATTAAATCCGGCGACATATATTTTTATCTTTTTTGGATTAACAGAATATTATAAACCGTTAGATCTTCATAAAATCCAACGGCATATATTCTTTTCTTTTTTTAGATTAACGGAATATTATAGACCGTTAGATCTTCATAAAATCCGACGGCATTTATTCTTCTCTTTTTTGGATTAACGTGGGATTTTCTAGGCCCTCTCGGCGAACGTGGTGGCTCCTTTGCTTCTATTGTAATAAGATAATAATAGATAGATGTTTAGGTCGGTAGAGGAAGTGGTTGTGTTACTAGAGTTGGAAGCCCTTGCTGTGTCCGCCTGTAGTACCACGTTTAACCAGGTCAGCAGCAACACCAATTTAGGTAGGCATAAGTGTAAGGTAACAGAGCCATATTTTTAGGTTCATATAATTCAACCACAAGTAGCAAGGGGGCCACGTTCCGTCTCTTGCTCTCCTCATCGGTGCAACTGATTAATCATTATTAACGTAACAGTACGTTAGACTAGTGGCCAAAACCGGCTATATATACTCCTGCAGACGCAGCCTTCCAGCACAACAGCACATTGTAGAGCACAATTAAGCCCCAGAGCTCAGCATCCAACAACGCTTGCTAATCAACCAGCAGCCAAGCTTGAGAATTAAACATGAAGCTCTCCGCGGCTGTGCTCTGCGCCCTGGTGGCCGTCCAGGCGGCGGTGCTCCTCGCCGCCGCGTCGTCGGCGCAGGCCAACGAGTTGCAGGTTGGGTACTACAGCAAGAAATGCAAGGGCCTGGACAACGTCGTCAAGTGGCACGTCATCAAGGCGCTCAAGGCCAACCGCGGCCTCGGTGCCGCCCTCATCCGCCTCCTCTTCCACGACTGCTTCGTCAGGGTAATTAGGCGCACACATTTACGTTTTCAACCCTGCTAACAGTACAGTTTCATGCACTGACAATTCACCGCGCCTAGTAAGTTTAATCACACCATGTACGTGTGGTATAATGTACGTAGCCACAAGCCTGCAGTAAACTAATTTTTCTAGCCGGCGAATGATTAAATTGGACACAACACAAAGTTCAATGAGATGTAACATCTGTCTCTTATACACATCTAGATGTGTATAAGAGACAGACTCCACTGTGACTTCATGCAGGGGTGCGATGGCTCTGTCCTCCTTGACGCGTCCTACGACAACCCTCACCCGGAGAAGGAGGCGCAGGCGAACATCGGGCTCGCGGCCTTCGACCTGCTGGAGGAGATCAAGGCCGCCGTTGAGAAGAGGTGCCCCGGCGTCGTCTCCTGCTCCGACCTCCTCATCTACGCTGCCCGCGACGCATCTAGCATCCTTAGCAACGGCCACGTCAACTTCGACGTCCCCGCCGGCCGTCTCGATGGCTTCGTCTCCAAGGCCGAGGAAGCACAGGCGGAGCTCCCGGACTCCACAGACGACGTGCAGAAGCTCATCGACAACTTCGCCAGGAAGAACTTCACCATCGAGGAGCTCGTCATCCTCTCCGGCGCGCACTCCATCGGCCAGGGCCACTGCTCTTCCTTCACTGGCCGCCTGTCAGAGCCAGCGAGCCAGATCACTCCAGCATACCGCGACCTGCTCAACTACAAGTGTTCGAGCTCCAACCCTCCCGTCGCTAACAACATCCGCGACGAGGATGCCGGCGTCGTGGCGAGGTTTATGCCTGGGTTCACCAGCCGGCTGCGCAAGATCCCCGACTTCCTTGACAACACCTACTACCACAACAACCTCGCCAAGATCGTCACCTTCCACTCAGACTGGACGCTGCTCACGCACAAGGAGGCGTTCGGACACGTCAAGGTGTACGCCGACAACGGCACCCTCTGGGACTCGGACTTCTCCGACTCGCTGGTCAAGCTCAGCAAGCTGCCCATGCCGGCGGGGAGCAAGGGAGAGATCAGGAAGAAGTGCAGCGCCATCAACAACCGCCTATACTAGCTAGGCCGGTCAGCCAGCAGCACAATACATGATCAATGCACCAAGTTGATCGAGCCATAAGCTTGTGTTTTTTCCTCCGTTCCATTCATTCTTTTCTGATTTTGTAATGTTGTCTCCTTTGGGTATCTCTCATATATGCCAAACCGTACCGTTATATACATTTTTCACCTTAATAATTAACTATACTCCCTCCGTCTCCGAATATAGTTGCATTTAGTTTTGTTTTCTTCAAAAAGTTAAACCTTTCTGACTTTAACCATCAATATCTCTAAAAATTAGTTATTTCAACCAAAATAGGTTATATATTATAATTGTTGGTTTCACGATATATCGTAATTTTTATGTTATTAATCTCGATGATTATATACTTTATTTGCTATTTATAGTGAAGATTGAAAAGGTTTGACTTTCAAAAAAGTTTAAACGTAGCTGTATTTTGAGCCAGCAGGAGTGTATAGGTATGGTAAGCAATATTTGAATGGTTTGGGCGGGGTAAGAACACATCTCCGGAGCTAGAGCTTCTCTTGTCCTGTGTTGCAGTTATGCAAACCATCTCTCGAGACTATGTTTGGTAAGGCCTTTTGGGAGTTTGGGATTTACATTATTCCCGGACCCTAGATTTAGAGAGATGATGGCAAAGGGATGAACGCAAGCAGGTGGTTGCGGCGGGTTATGGGTGGCATTTTGTCACACCCGATTTTCAAAGGAAAACCAAGTGCATTTCATATGTGCGCCAGGATCATGTTTACACACATATGATAGACAAAAGAGTGTAATATCGGAATGCAGCAAGTCTCAAAAGTCTTGACTATTTTTTTTTTGCGAGTAAAGTCTTGACTATTTTGAGAAACGTTATCCAGAAAACTGTACTACATGCATGTAGTCTACATCGTAGGAGAAGAAAGACACTTTGTCTTGGCATTGATTTGACCAACAACTCCCTCTCTCGAGGATCTGACTGAAACGTCGTAGTCTTTGTGTAGGAGGTAGGAGATGATATTCCTTTGTGTCACGACTCACGAAAGAGCAGTCTGAAAACATCCTGTGTTACTCTTTCGTGGAATGCAGCAAGTTTCCAAAGTCTTCAATACTTTGGACGACAGAAATTTAGAAAACACGGCTGACGACCAAACATGCACACTTGGCACAACAACATGCAACGAATATGGAACTCGAAAGATTCTTCGTCTGCGGCTTACCGTGAATAGTGACCGGAGCGTGTCGCGATCCAACCTGGCCGTGTTGTCACCGTCCTCGGCGGCGTCGAGCAGCAGGTCGAGGAAGTCGTTCTTCTTGGGCTCGCCAGCCTCCCGCCCTCGCAGCCTCCCGTCGATCTCCTCGTCGAAGATCCGGTGCAGCTGCGCGAACAGCCGCGCCAAATGCCGCCGCCAGCCCTGCAGGTCGGCCGCGGCGATCGCCGGGAAGAAGTCGGAGATGTTCGGGCTGCCCACGGCCTCCATGATCTCCGTCACCACCCTCTGGAACTCCTTGGACCCGCCGGCGTCGTCGAGGCTCGTCAGGTCCCGCGAGAAGATGGTGCGAGACACGAGGTTCAGGCTCGTGGCGAACGCCACGCGGCCGACGTCCACCGCCTCCCCGCGGCGCGCCAGCCGGCCGACGTGGTCCACGAGCTCCCGCACCTTGTCGCGGCGGAGGTGCTGGAGCGCGTCCAGCCGGTGCGGCGCGAACAGCTCGGTGCCCATGATCTTGCGGAGCGCGCGCCATTGCGGCGCGTTGGGCAGCCAGACCGTGGAGTTGTTGGCGTGGCTCCCCGGGGCGTCCGGCACGGACCTGTTGCTGAAGGCGGCGTCGTGCCGCTGCAGGATCTCCCGGGCGGCGGCCGGGGAGGAGGCGACCACCGTGGTGACAGAGCCCAGGCGGAGGGACATGAGCGGGCCGTGGATCTTGGCGAGGCGGCCGAGGGAGCGGTGCGGCTGGTTGCCAAGAAGGTGGAGGCTGCCGATGACGGGAAGCGGGCGGGGTCCCGGCGGCAGGCCACGGCGACGGTCGTGGCCGAGGAGGCCGAGGAAGCAGACGGCGATGAGGGAGACGAGCAGCCAGGCCAGCCAGGGAAACAGCACCGGCGCCATTGCGCGTATGTGACGAGATAGCGAATGGGCTGGGATATTAATGCGCGTGTGGCAAATTTATTGGATCGTCATCTTATATAAATTCAGAGCATTCGTTGGCAAATTTGTCTGCTGTGTCCTCTTCTTTTGGCTTTGACTCGCGAGTCGCGACTGTGAACACGCAAGTGGTGATGTATGAGGCCACCAAGGCACCAACCACCGCCTTTTTTTTATGAACAACCACCGCCTTTGACTACTTCGTTCAACTGCGCGCACAGCTTGCTCTGGGAGGCTCGCTGCAGCCTGCAGGTTACGGTGTAGAAAAAAAATGTACAAAAAGGGAAAGAAAAGGAAAAGAGGCTCGGGCGATTTGGCCGTTTGCTTCCGTCTATCTTGGACGAGGTTTATGATTTAAATTTTATATGAATCATGTGAATAGTCAAATGCAATATATTCGACGGGCTAGATATATCTGTAGTCTCCAATCATTCATTCAATCAACATTCAATCAACGGCAAAAAACTGCATCTCCTATAAATTGCCTGCTTAATCTTCTATGAGTCAAAGGGAGTAGGTAAGTTAAAAAAATAACAATTGACCAAAAAGTTCATATGAAATGTGATTAACAAAAGATAAATTTGAAATTTTGAAAGAAATAAGAAAATTAGCAGTTGGTCATATAATTCATGTCACATAAGATT
>OAMR01000490.1:989087-1027995 GCA_900205405.1 Echinochloa crus-galli
TAATGATGATTATAGTATAGAATTAAGGATAATTAGGCCTGCTGCCTTTATTAGCAAGACGTGATGGCAAGGTTGTTTGGCTCTCACGTGCATGGTGCAAGGTCCAAGGAAACAGATTATATCCGATGAAAGGAAATAAGTAAATATTTTTAGGAAGAAAAAGGGAGTGGCACAATGAAATAAAAAGAGAAATGATGAGCACGTGAGATGAATCAAATATTTGGCTTAAGATTGCAACAAGAATTTGATTGGGGTTTAGAAATTAGATTGGATTAAACTGAAATATACTCATGTTTTAAAATTAAATTCGTTTTCCAAACAAAACGCAATGCAAGTCAGCATGAATGCAACAATTCACTTGTCATGCTATAAAATTATATAAATGATGTTTAAATATTTAAAAATTCCATTTAATTCCTAGAAATCTATTTGAGCCTTAATAAATCCTAGAAAAATTCAGAATATTGCTAAATATTTATTGTGATGGAAATTAGGGTGTTACACATTTGGCAAGGGGTAGGTGTTGAAGAATTAGACAATCACCGCATTAAATACGGAACCAAATAAAGCATGGCAAAAACAAAAATTAGCATTCTCTATCATATTATTAAGTATTAAGCATCAGTCACAACATCATGAACTCAGTAAAAATGATGACATTGTAGATTAGATCATTGCGTGCATACTGAATAAGTGCAGATGCGGAAGCCATGATAACGAGTAGTCAATGCAAGTTGATCGAGCCATAAGCTTGTGTTTTTCTCCGTTCCATCATTCTTTTCTGATTTTGTACTATTGTCTCTCCTTTGTGTATCTCATATATGCCAAACCGTTATATACATTTATCCCCTTCATAATTAACTATACTCCCTCCATCTCCAAATATAGTTGCATTTAGCTTTTTCTTAAAAAGTTAAACCTTTCTAACTTTAACCACCAATATCTCTAAAAATTAATTATTTTAAATAGAAATGGTTATATATTATAATTGTTGGTTTCACGATATATCTACTAACATAATTTTTATGTTATTATTCTCGACGATTATATATTTTTCTATTTCTAGTCAAATTAAAAAGTTATGACTATGAAAAGTTTAAACCACTACACCACAACCCCAAATCAGCGTCGGACCTCAGTCGCTAAAACTTGTTAATAAACAACAACCCCTCCGTTGGTAAAAGGTTGCAATGAACTGTCCATCGGTAATTCAAGAATAGCCTATTGAATATCCGTCGGTATAACTATATAAGTTTATTGTCTGAAGATCCGTCGGTGTTCATCACATTTGATTCAAGCGGTCCGTTGGCATAGAGTCTAGGCCTTCCAACTGACGTGCTTGTGTTTTAAAGATTTCCAGCCCAAGCCCACTAAATCGAAAACCCTAGCCTCCGAAAAGCACATCACAGGCAGCCGCCTCTTCCTTCCTCCAAAAACGCCGCCGCCCGCGCTCTTCTTCCCTCCCACGGTCGCCTCCAGTTCCAATTTTCCTCCCCTGCCGTCCCCCTCCCAAATCCCAATCTTCCTCGCCCGCACATGGCCTCCGTCAAATCTTCATCGCGCACACCTCCACTCGCCCCAATCTCGCCTGCTCCTCCCATCTCGCCCCATTCCATCGCGAGCCTGCAGGCTCCTCCACCTCACCGTCGCTGCTCCTCACCAGCTGGTCGGCCCGCAATCCAGCTCGCCGTTGCCACAGATCCGATCTCCGCTGTCGCATCCACAGCACCAGCCAGCGGAAGTACACCCCTCTAACGGCGGCGGCGGCGGCGGCAGCTCCGTTCCCACGGCAGGGGCTCCTCTCACGGTTGCAGTCAAGAGCACACGGTTTCTCTTGAAGTTCCACTCCCTCCCATTCTGATTGAAGGTCAACACGGGGCATGAAGGTCTGACGTACACCTTCCTCCTGTGCACTCCACAACGGCTCCTGTAATCTGAAGGTAACCCATCTAATTTCTTTATTTTGTTGATGTTCACTTGTTTGGACTAGTATCTTTATGACTCCAGATTTTAGTACATATTTTGAACTGGTGAGGGAAAAGAAGAACTGGATCATATGAACTCGTCAATCTGACTGAGTGCTCTGATTTTTTTTTGTCTTTGAATAAGATACAGTGATTGTCACTGCAGGAAGATTCTAAAGTTCTTTGCTCTGGTTTGTAATTAGTGTACCTGTTCATTGGCTGGCCTAACTTTCTCCCTTTTATTTGCATCATCATGATGCTAATTTCTCTGTCCTTGTTTTAGAACTGAAATTTGTTAATGGTATTGTCCTACTGTTAGAACAGATATAGATGGTATTTTGTTGAACCAAGTCTAAGTTACTCTTGTTGGCACAATGTGGCTGCTAAGCTTTAGTCATTGATGACTTGCTAAACAGTGTCCCTTCTGTTGCAGTCATTGTATATCAGGTGCACAAGAAGAAGGATGCTCTCATTAATGGCTGTGAGCAGCAAAACTGGCAAACATTTCAGAAACAGAAAAAAAGGCTAGAATATCTTAAACATGAACTTCATGGTGCAGTCTTGGCAACCTAACAAAAGAAGAGGGTAACAAACTTCTTGAATGTGTTTCCTTGTTTCTTTGATTTGTGATGCCAAAATTTTCTAACTAATGATATTTGTGACAGCTAGAGGTTATCGATAGGGCATCAATATCTTCTCAGGGCGCAGCAGGTAAATTGTTCTGAATAATTCAACAAACTTTGAGCTTCAAGTAGGCTGCCTATGCTGCATATATATGTTGAATCTTCTGAGGTTTATTTACTAGCTTGACTTCAGAGTTGCCTTGCGCACTTTTCATTACATAACTATATTTATATTGCCTTCTATTGACCATTTTAAGCAATCAGCTATGTACTACAGGCATGTAATGATTTTTGAGAACAACATTCATCACATACCATTTCACATACCATTTATTTTATTATAGACCTACCAATACCAAGAAAAAAAATAGATAAAGCGCTGGGCAATTTTCAGAAAAACATTCCTCACATACCGTATCTAGCTATATGGATGAAGTTGCATTTACCGTATCAGAAAAATCATTGCTTTGACATAGCTTGTCTGAAATTTACTGATTACATGGGACTTCATTTTTCAGGTAGCGCTGGGCTCTGCTAGCTACTTACCTGCTGCTGGATCCTGCTGGAATTAGCAAGTTTGTCAACAGCTAGCCACCTTTTTACTCTAAAGAGTATATCAAGCAATGTTTTTTTTTTGTGAACTGTGAGCTTTTTCTAGATTGTCATGCCTTGTATGGACACGATGAATCTTGGGCTAGGAAGGATATAGTGTTAAGTGTGATGTTAGGTGACAATATGGACTTGTATGGCTAATGTGATTGTTTATTTCGTTATGAATGGTTTGACGGTGTCATGGCTGAATGTGGTTTGCATGCCTAATGTGTCATTGAATATTTAAACTCAATTGCAGCCAAATGAGCTTTTATTTTTTTTTCCTATTTAAAAGGTCTCATTGGATGACCAGTTGGTAAAAGTAACTGTCAACGTCAAACTGTCCGTGGGTAAAAGGTTCTTACAAGCTCCATGACAGTATATGTTGGTCTGTTGGTATATCTCCACGGTGTGTCGAACCGTTCGTCGGTATAAGTGAAGTCCGTTGGTATAAGTTTTTACCGACGGGACTTACACCTCGGTATTTGTTTATACCGATGGATCCTCCGTTGCTGAATCAGCTTATACCAACGGTCCATCCATAGCTGTTCTTGGGCTGTGGTGTAGTGAACATAGCTATATTTTGGGACAAAGAGAGTATATATCTATGGTTTGGAACATTTGACGGGTCTGGAGTAAAAACACATGATATTAGTACCACTCTTATCATGCCTGAAGAACATTTTAGGTATACACTATATAATATATGAAGCTAACATTATTTGCTGTTGCGGGCCTCTATTCAGCGCCGGGGGAGGGGCAAAACAGATAATCACGCAGAGGGAGGGGAAGTGTTGCCGCCACCGGCTATAACTGCCCGCCGTCGTCGCCGTTGGCTGCCTGTCACCAGCCTACAGCGCCCCCTTCGGCATCGCCGCCCGCCACTCCACCTAATGATGACTAGGGTGGCCCGATATTCCGTCAGGTGAAGGATAATTTGTTTATGGTGGAGCGCAACACACCACTTCAAGTCAACAAACTCGAACCCCCGCAATCTTAGCACCACGTCTCCTCTATTCCTCTTGTTATCAACCGTGTCACAACCCGGTTGACCTCGCCAAGAAGGCTAATCCCTGCCTACGAAACGAAGAACACAAGCAAGAAATCGAAAGAACACAGCTCTCAATAAGATGTGACACTGCGTATGATTGATTAAGCACAAAAGTTGGAGTTCTACAAACCAATGATGACGAAACTGTTCTCGACAGAATAATCTAAGCAAAACCCAAACCCTAATATGCCGGGGCTACTAATTATATGAGGGTTGGGGCTTGCATAACGATCTAACCATGTTCATAATGGACCCCAACACGATACATGGGCCAACAACCCAAAAGATGGCGGCGCAGCACCCTAGCAGATTCTAGACGTTCACTTGTTTGGACGATTCCCAAGGACTCAAAAGGAATTTTAAGGTAGGACCGGTGCCATTGGAAGCTCCTCCTTGAAATTAGCCTCTGTATGTGACCTGAGCGTCCAATTTACTGCAGGCTGCTCCTGGACTCGAACTTGAGTTTCTTTCGGCCTCCACCTTGGGGACTCGAATCGGATTAGCTTTGGGCCTTCTTCTTGACTTGGAAAACCTTGTTGGTCTCCTTCTTCTTCACCTCATGCACCATTCATGGACATATGCATGTGTATTAAAGCTTGTTGGTATGTTGACATGAAGAGAGGAGAGCGAGAGAGAGAGAATTGGATCGAATCAGTGTTGAAAGGAGAGCTAACAAGAGCTTTAGAAAATTGATGTGGGATTTTAGAAATACATTTGGACTGAACGTAAATCCAATCACATTTAAATAAAATTAATTCATTTTTCAACCAAAATATTATGCAGCGACTCAGCGAGCATGAATGCACCAATCCAAATAAATTGGTTTTCAAAAAAATTAGAAAACTATTTTCTTTATCTACATGGATTGATAAAAAAGGATGGAAGTTTTAGAAAAATAGTAAAATCATTTTTTATTTAATGTTATCTATTCACGACTCAAAATATTGGATGACCGAGTTGGAGGGAGGATGATGGGTGGATGCTAGTCCTCGTCTTTTAAAGATGTTGTTCTCGGGATTCAATCGAGTTTTATTTACATACCTGTGCCCCAAATTTATCTCTTTCTAGTTTCTTGTTCTTTACTATTTTTTCTATTTTTGGTGCTATATTTGGTCATCTAATCTCGTGATTTATTGAGAGCATTTTGGGGTTGTTTGCTTGGGGAAATCAAATCTAGGACATATGCAACATCATCTATGGTGATCCCAGCCCCTTGCCAATCTTTGCATGAGCTCTCCGAATCTAGAGTTATCCCAAACCTCTGTTCTTGTGTTTTTATCGTAATCCATGAAATCTGAGTTGAAAACTTGATATTTTGAAGGAGACATTTTGGATAAAGAATCATCATGTTGATGTGATGCTATGGCAAAAATTTCATGGCGTTTGGACTTCATTTGTTTGATTTCCAAGTATGAGTTTTTGAGGTTGTCCTCAAATGTTCCATTCTCTCTTTTTTTGACCTTTCCTAGATCCAGCAAAACCGAGGTGATATATTGATATTTTGAGGAGACCTTTTTGGCAAATACTTACCATGTTTTTCGAAAGATATGATTAAAATTTCTTGTGATTTGGAGGTCGCTTGATTGATTTTTGGAGAGTTGACTTTATTTTTAGGCTATTTTCTGGGAAAAACCTGTTCAATCGACTTTCAATGCAGTCCAACTAAGCTTGTGTTCTTGTGAACCAGGGAAATCAAACTGGTTCAACCAATTTCGAACCTGATTCAATTGAGTTTTTCTTCTTATAAACCAGAGAGCTCAACTCGGTTCAACCGAGTATATCTTCTTGTGAACCCAGAGAGCACAACCTGATTCAATCGAGTTACAACCTGGTTCAACCGACTTCCATATATCTCGGTTCAACTGATCCGAGCTGGCTCAACCGGGTTTCTTTGACATCTTTGTGTTGCCTTTCTCTTGTACCTTTTTGTTCTTGCTTCTGCTCTTGTTGTGATTGCTTCCTAGCGTGATTCCTAGGTCCAGTAGTCTCTTCTTTAACTACGTGGTCTTGATCTATCTCGAAGAGAGGGTCATTGGGGTTGATTTTGGGATATACGTAAAGATTCTCAACGAGAATATTGTTTAAGCATAAATTCACCATACACTAGTTGTCTATTCGGTCCTTCAAATATATGTAACTTCTAAACTAGGTGAACATCCACAATGATGAGTAAACAAAAGAGAAAGTTAAAATTAGCTAGTAGTTCTTTATGGTTTGTTGATTATATAAATGCACCCAATACAACAGAAATTATTGAGGGTGTTGGAATGCTCAAAAACTCCATTTTCTGTATACAAGCACACGTACTGCGTTGGATGCCCTGCGCGTGTGAGTGCAGGAACTAAAACATTATTTCCTAAGAAAACTTACGTTATATGCTTGTATAAATACAGGGATGATATCTCTTTGAGCAGTAGCTAGCCCGTCCCTTGTCCCCTTGTCATCAGCCTACAGCCATAGGTTATTCCATGGCTCAAGTTATCTCCGATCCCTGTAATAATAATGCTGGCGAAGCTGAGAATAAGAGGGTGGCAATCAAGTATTAAAGGGGCCAAATTAACACTTTATTTGGTGCTTAAGTGGTGAAATTAAGTGGTACTTCAAGGATTTTTCTAGATTATTAGATTGGTCAGGACCTACTTTGTTTATCACTATCCTCCCGTCTGCTATAAGGCCAGTCTCAGTGGAGGTTTCATGGGTGTTTCATGGCATTAAATGTGCTGATGTGGCATAGGAGAAAGAGTGAAGAGTTTCATGAAATGTGAGAGGAGTTTCATCACCATGAAACTCATCTGGCACAGTTACCTAGTTTTTGGTCTAGGTAACCGTGTGATGAAATCCTGCACTGAGACTGGCCATGCATGTATTAGTATTTGGACATTACATGTGAGAATACTCCCTCCATATTGTAAAGGAAGTCGTTTATGACAACATTTAGCATACCAAGGAGTGATTAATTTGGGTTGAGTTTTCCCTGTCTACCCTTATTAAATAGCTTTGCGGGTGCATCATAAACAACAATTGCATGCGTGTCGATTGGTTAGTGTATCAAGTCCCAAGGCCCAAGGTCACAGGGTCGATTCCCAGTGGCTGCAATTTTTGCCGTGCGCGTAATTTTGCAGGGGCAAACAAGTCCAACTGGACGTCCGCGAAGGCACAGCGACATCCTTTTGGCAAACGAGTGATAGAGCCAGAACGACTTCTTTTGCAATACGGAGGGAGTACCTACCCAACAACACAACAAGCAAACGACCAACAATGATGTACAGCCACGTGCATTGCAACCCCACAATTGGCTGCACACAAGTTCAAATTTTAACAAAAAAAAAAATAAGTTTGCAACTAGGATAACTTCAATGCAAAGTGGTTCAATCAAAGTATCGAATAGTCTACACTGTCGACATGGCTTTGTCGCGTGCAGGACCGCTGGACGGACGCCGTAGGTGGGCTGCACTGGGGTGCAAGTGGGAAATTATATGGCCATATGGGCTCAGACAGGTGGCAAAAAGAAGGCAAATTGCTGAGCTGATTAGGCCTTTGGAGGTGCGCACGCCACAAATTTTCTTTAGAACTTTGCACGGTTTTGGAGAAGACGAGAAGACCTGGCCACCCAAGAAGAGGTTCTTGGACAGGTGCATTGCTTGGTGAGTTGTGCTCATAATTGTGTACTCTTTTGGGATAAGAAATGATTTGACCAAACTTAAGCAGGATATGTAGTACGTATATACGCCGACAGTCCAACACTGACAGAACATGCATAGCAAGATACCCCAACTTCATTTCACCGGCCTCTTAATGCCGAGGGAGTATATCATATGTTATTTTTTAATGTTCTAGTATAATATAACTATGTATCAAATTCAACAATGAGGTAACTTCGTGCAATAGCTCCAAAGAAAAGGAAATACCTGGAACGCCAAAAACAAGAAAAATGGTCGAACCCCTTAATTACTGTTTTTGGCATGAAACTCCCCATCAGAAAAGGAAATACCTGGAACGCCAAAAACGCAAAAAATCCAGTGGGGTTTTATGGGGAGTTTCATGGCATTAAATATGCTGATGTGGTATAGGAAAGAGAAGGAAAAACTTTATGATATGTGAGAGGAGTTTCATTATGATGAAACTCATTTGGCTCAGATACCAAGTTTCTAACGTAGATAACCATGTAGTGAATCTGTGCACTGAGACTGGCCTACAACCTCCGGAGTACAACTCATGCAAACATATGTGTTTTACTATGTATTAACACTACTATAAAAACTCACATTCATCGTTGTCACTTAGTACCGGGCGTAAAATGAACCCGTACTAAAGTGGCGGGGAGTCATTTTTAGTACCATGTCTAAACTTGGAAGGCCCCCGGGAGCCACTTTAGTACCGGCCGGTACTAAAAGTCGCATTGCACACATAAGTACCCGCTGATATTACCAGCCAGTACTAAAGTGTGTTGGTTACTTTAAAAGCAAAACATCTCCCACTTAGCTAGTCACAAATGATGTATAGGTGGGATGGTAAGGAAGCAATGCATGATGCTGGAGGTCATGGGATCGAATCCTCACGGACGCGTAAATGAATTGCACCATCCTTTGTAGTTCAACTAGTTTGGCTGAATTTTACCGGCCAAATGAATTGAAGTGCATACATTTTGTCGGGAGGAGGATATAGCCGGCGGTGCAGCTAGGAGCCAGCCTCAATGATGATGCCGTTGATTGCCAAGTTAGATATATTATATATATGATCTGACTTAGGAAAAACCTTAGCTACCGATTGTACTTAATCAAAATTAGCGGTTTAAATCATAATGCTCGCACCTTTTTTTGGGATTTACCAGGATTTACCGGCGCTTTGTGTTAAGTGGTAAGCGGCGTTCCTGTCGACAACGAGGCGTCAATGGTGACTTCGGAAATCTCCGGATCTGCCGGTGTCTATGCTCAGTCCTTCGGAGGTGCTCATAGGGGTAGGGTTTGCGTACGTGTATTCATAGAGGTGAGTGTGCGTGCGTGTGTGAGCGTCTGCGTTGTACTGCGTATGTGAACAACCTAATAAAACCTTAAAATACAGAAAGCCCAGTGCAAAATTAACCACCACAGAACTGCTTCTTGACATCTCAATGACTGCTCCTGGGTGGCAGTACAATGAACCCGTTATGATGTTTGGTTCTCTAGCAACCGCGAGGGATCGATGTGCCGGTAATGATGCTTGCTAACACCGGAGATGACACGAGAGAGCGAGAGATGTGGAGAGAAGAAAGGGGGTGGGGATGGGGAAGATGGAGTTACATGTCTTGTCTAATTATTCATTTTCGTGTCAACATATGGTCCTCATAGTGACTAAGAGATAGAAATTAATCAGGGGGCTAAATAGTGAAAAATTAAGCTATGAGGGGGCCAATAATAATATTCAAAGAAAATCTGTTTACATGGTGAAAACTTGTGCACATTCCGAAAACTTTGGCTAGTTTGGGAGCGAGAACTTGCTTGCCATATACGAAGCTTCGGACAGGTGCATTGCCTGATGAGTTGTACACGCTAGTGATAGTGTACTCTGTTGGATAAAAAATGGTTTGACCAAACTTAAGCCAGATGCGTGCGCATATACACGCCAACCGACCAACTCTGACAGAACATGCAAGGTGCCCAACTTCATCTCTAGCTTATTGCCAATTCGACCAACATTCTCAAGTAGATCTGTAAATTCATTTGTGAATATATGAGGTTAGAGTCTTACAAGTTTAATTTGATATTTGCATCAAGGTTAATTCTTACGGGTACACTTGCTCTCTACTATCTGCATGCATTCAATCAGTAACTCTCCCTATATGCATCAAGGTACAACAACCCGTGCATTTGTTGCGGTTTTTACATTTGCCACTTTTAGCCCATATAACAAATGCAAGAAATTGCTCAGGTGAGCAAAGGAAAAACTTCAAAATTAGACTCATTAATTTCCAGGAGTGTATGACATTGTACTTAATTGTTCTATAATGTACTTATCTACATTGAAAATTAAGTGACCATGGTTGTGTGTCAAATGCAACCATGAGCTGAGGGAACTTCTGCAAAAGCTCGCTCTAAGAGAAAAAAGCAACAGATGCAAAACACAAAAAAAAAAAGAATGGTTGGACTCCTTACATCTTAGTAATTATATGTTCTCGAAAACTATAGTACTAATTAAACCACTCCATTGCCGCTCATGCAAACATATGTGAGCAAAGTCGTTTTTACATGATTCACATTAGTGATTTAGTTGTCGGTTTATTATGCAGTCAGCAGTCGCTAGTGTGTTGTGTGACTGTGGTTTGCTTGCCTGGAAATGTATATGTATAACTTTTGCGACATCCTTATAATTCAACTAGTTTGGCTGAACTTTACTAAATGACATTGAAGTGCATACATTATGTCGGTAGAAGGATATATCCAGCGGTGCAGCCAGCCTCAATGATGATACCGTTCGATGTGGTTTAGATGTGACCTGAACTAGGAAAACCTGAGTCTGACTCAAAATTAGAAACCAGAACAGCTTAATAAATCCATAAAATTGGGAAAGTCCACGGCAAGAGCAACTAAGTGCTCGCCGCGTTGAAGTCGAAGTCATGATTGCCACGTTTGCTGGCTTCTGTGTCACCGGAAATTCAGCCCGTCAATAATGATTGATGATGGTCGCTCGTGCACGAACCTCCGACTGAACATGCTGGTAGTTATAATCTAGAAATGTTCTCACTAGCTAAGCTAATTACAGTTGGCTGTTGCTAATGACGTTCTCCCATCTCTAGGCACGTACTGTATATATACCACCGGCATAGTTTCCTAGGAGATCATCCCACAGCAACACATCAGGCGCTCGGTCGATCTTGGATAGCTAGAAGCCAAGCCTTCGTAGCTCCATATTTCGGCGTAAAAATGAAGGTTTCTGCATTTGTTCTTGTGCTCGTGGCCTTCCAGGCCGCAGCCGCCGTCGTGCAGGCAACGGCGCCAGGAACCCCGACGGTCGGCTACTACAACGGCAAGTGCAACTGCAGCGTCGAGAGTATCGTCAGGGATACCGTCAATGCTGCCCTCGACGCCGACATTACCAAGGGTGCCGCTCTCATCAGGCTGTTCTTCCATGACTGCTTTGTCAGGGTAATACGCAAAACACAGTGCATGCAATGCAAATACATGAGTCTCTAGCTGTTTCAAATTTTCAAGAGCACTTATTTCTCTGTTTATTTTCACGGGCAACAATTACACCGAGACAACATCTTTTATATCGATCATCCTTTTGTACACGTGTAGGGCTGTGATGGTTCTGTCCTTCTGGATCCGACGTCCGCAAATCCCACTCCGGAAAAGACCTCTGGCGCCAACATTGGCCTCCGAGGCTTCGACGTGATCGACGCGATCAAGGCCAACCTCGAGAGCGCCTGCCCCAACACCGTCTCCTGCGCCGACATCGTCGCCTTCGCGGCCCGCGACGCGTCCAAGTACCTCAGCAAAGGCGGCATCGACTACGCCGTCCCGGCGGGCCGCCTCGACGGCGTGGTCTCGTCGGCGCCGGACGCCGAGAGAAACCTCCCGGGCTCCACCTTCGACGTCAGCAAGCTCATCAGCAACTTCGCCGTCAAGGGCTTCACCCTCGAGGAGCTCGTCATCCTCTCCGGCGCGCACTCCATCGGCAAAGCCCACTGCTCCTCCTTCCGTGACCGCCTCTCCGCGCCGAGCAGCGAGATCAACCCCTACTTCCGCGACGGCGTCCTCGCCAAGCTCTGCGGCGCCGCCACCGACCCGACGGTGGAGAACAACATCCGCGACGAGGACGCGGCGGCGCTGGGGAACCTGACGAGCTACGTCGTGCCGGCCGCCGGCGGCGCGTCGCTGGACAACAGCTACTACGTCAACAGCCTCAACAACCTGGTGCTGTTCCGCTCCGACAGGGTGCTCGTCGGCAACAACGCGACGCTGGCACACGTGCACGAGTACGCCGACAACGGGACGCTGTGGAACCTCGACTTCGCCGACGCGCTCGTGAAGCTGAGCAAGCTGAGCATGCCGCCGGGGAGCACCGGGGAGGTCAGGAAGACGTGCCGTGCGACCAACTACTGAGCACTACCGTACGCGGCTATACGCTGCGCGCATCTTTCGGATGGCTAAAGAAAATTAAGATTCAAATGACTTGGTGATTGATAAACCACATTACGTTCGTAAGCTTTTGCAAGCGGTAGTTTTGCGGTAATAGTTTACTACTTTCATCCAATGTGGTCGTTGCATGATTTTTTTTTCATTTGCTCATTCATTTTTGGAGGTCACTTGTAGTCCGTTCTCTGAAATTTGTATTTGCATCCGTCGTATTTTTCAAATATTATTTGTATCCACCCTTGATCAACCCTCAATGCATGGTTACTCACTTATATTACCTCTCGTGTTGCTGTTGGTTATTTTATTTTAACACAAGTGATTGAGCCAACAACCCCCGTTGATGGAACTGCAACCTATTCCTCACAACACACCTGATCCGGTGACCAGTGCAGGTTTTGGAAACATCATCCATGCCGGTGATCGGGCAGACACAATCAAGCTGGCGTAGATATGAGGGGTTGTAAACCGTGCCACGCTGGCATGTACAATCATTTATCTCTACCAATGCTAAATAGACCCGGCACATATAGAGGGTGATTGGATCCATGGGACTAAAATTAGTCTGATTAAAATTAATCTCTTTGGGAGGCTAAAGTTCCAAGCACCCCTGACTAAAGAGAGGCTAAAACTAGTCTTGAGGCTAAAATCCTTTGGTCAGGGGGACCCTTACTAAAATGACATTAGTCCTCTCTCTCCTCATTTAACTCCCCTCATTTAACATAGACCATCCCCTCCTATTCGCTGACGTATGTGGGAATGCGACATGAGCCATAGAGATTAGGCGAGAGGGGGGATAATAAATGCTCATCTAGTCTCTTTAGTATTTGGATCCAAGCATAGATGAGAGTTTTAGTCAGACTACTTTTAGTCATGGGACTAAAGGGAATCCAAGCACCCTCATAACTACTCTATGTGAATCGGGTCTGAAGCAGCACCATCACGAATGTTGGCGAATCTCTGCCGATGGTAACGATGGCTCAGCACATTTATTAACGTACCAGTAGAGATGCTAGTTATGCATTGGTTCAGATGTTATGTTGAGTATAAATAAAATAAAAATGAATCTTGAAACAAAATTAGTTTAAGTTCATATATGGTCTAATGTTTGATGATGTCGAAGAGGCAGTGAATCCGGCTGAGGATGACATGGAGGTGGCGGATCCAACTAAGGACAAGCTTGCGCTGTCGACCAGATCCGACTGAAGACGGCAACAAGGAGGAGGTGGGTCCTTCTAAGGATGATGAGGTGGAGGCGGATCTGGCTAAGGAAGACATGGAGGTGGGGTGGTAGACCTAGCCAAGAATGAGGAGGAAGGTGGTGGATCCAAAGCACGAAGTCTTCCTCGTTAGCAGGAGGATCGTAGACATCATCCTACTGTTGAGGTACGATGGGAACATGGCGTTTTCATTACACTTTATATATCTTTAATTTCATTATCATGTCAATCTGACCAAACATAGTTAGATATGCCATGTTGATAGTCACCGGCATCTACAGGTTTCATAAAATAACATTCATTTGTTGTTTTAGCTTGCTGTTAATATTCATGGTCTAGAATTTGGTTGCACTTTCAGAAACAAGTTAATGTGTCTAGTACTTTGCATGGCAAGTTTTAATATCATTTAGTGTAAGCTATTGCCCATTGAGTCAAAAGAACATGTAATGAGGCAAGTTAGATTTCCACAACTTGTCAAAAAGGATATGGAGAACAATTAAATATGTTTGCTAGACTCGGGTATTATTGTTATTTATTTTTTCTTATTTTTAATGTTTGTTTATTTTAGTGTTATTGGTGATAAAAAAAATGCCAAGCATCTCAAAATGATCTTTTATTTCATTGACAATTTGATGTTTTGTAAATATCTCAAACATGAAATGCATATTCTCGCTGATTGTAGCTCCATCTTTTTAAACTTCCTTATGATGCATTCAAATTACTTTATTTTATTTAACCAAGCTGGTAAGTGGTTCTATTTGTCATGGCACACCACCACTAAAAAAGGTACAAGTGTACAAAACTTTGTAGGCATGGCTGCACAAAACTTTGTAGCTTAGGCATGGCTAGGGATGCAAGTGGGTACCCAATGGGTTTTTTGGGTCAGCCATCCTAGTTCATTTTACCTTCCAAATTAATTACAAGGGATGCCATTTTAGTTCATTTTTCTAAGTTTTGGGTCGACCCAATGACCCAAAAACATAAATAGTTGCATCCCTAGGCATGGCTGCACCGATAAATCTACGAGATCAAAGTAGAGCTCCATTTGTTAGTGACAGGTGTAGGTGCAATTGCAAATGGAGTTGTATTGGATATTCACACGTCATCTCACAAGTACAATGGATTCATCACTCATTAAGGATGGGGAGACCAAGCGTTTATTGATTGTTATCTATCTATAACAACTACGGAGTATATAATTGGTACCCACTAAAAGTCCCACCCCTATTTCTCTCTACATGCAAGATGTCCATGTCACCATCCACTAAATCTTCTCTCAATATGCAAGCTGTCCACATCACCATCCACTAGAATTATGAATTTATGTCTTCTACTTATTTTCTGCGGCTATGCCTTGTGTTAGTCTTTGTGAGTACCATGCTACAGATTTCTAAGTAGTTCTCTCTCAATAAAATGAATGTGTTTTCCTCTATATTGTTGTTTAAAAAATATTGCAATGTAATTATTTTAGTATTTCTATTTTCAAATTGCATCTTTAAATTTTGTATAAATTCTCGCAGCAACGCGCGAGTACCACCCAGTATCCTTCGATTTGGCGTCACTCACAAGCTGTTTTTGCGCCTGCTTGGCGATTAAACGGGTTGCTGTGCCGTTTAAAACTGTCCGTGTGCGTGTCATTGCTGTCGGCGTGATCACATTGAAAGACAGATCTGTCCTAGTGTGCTACCAATGCATATGCATTGATATGCCTGACGGCGTATGGTACATTGCTTATCTGGATGATATTAAAATTTGGTGCATCCTGTCTAGTGGTGGTCCTTCAATCTTGGATCCCAGATGGAATTAACAGCGGAAATCCTGCTGCCCCGATCAAACCACCAGCCTGCTTCATGATGCTCCCCCCCAATCTTCTCGCGATCCAGTCCTGGCTGTCCATCTCTCCATGCCACCTGAATGTCGAGCAGGAGAATGAGAATCCCCAGGTGGGCTTCGATCTGCCAAGTCAAACGCTCCATGTGTCGGCGCCATGCCCGAAGCTTCTTCAATTCCGTGTCCAGCTCGCAGGGGCAGCTACATATGCGAACGCACATTCATGCTGCGCAGTTCTAGCACGATCCACGCATCAGTCAGTCACCACCACTCACCAGCTCACCACTCCATCTGCATGCGCCACTTGCTAGCTCGCCATCAGATCTTGCACTTGCAGCAGGCGTTGCAGTCTTCTTCTCCAGTGTTGATCAGCTTGATCTCGCACACCAGCTCTGCCTCTCGATTCCCCCTACGCACCATGTGCATAGCACGCTGCGTCGACGCGGCGGCGCTGCTCTTGGTGGCTCTCTACGCGCTGCTGCCGGCGGTCGCCGATGCCGCTCTGCAGGAGGGCTTCTACAAGAGCAACAGCAACTGCACCGTCGACGTCGAGGCCACCGTGGCGAGCGTTGTCCAGCAGTACGTCTCCGCGGACCCCGGCGTCGGCGCGGGGCTCATCCGCCTCCACTTCCACGACTGCTTCGTCAACGGCTGCGACGCCTCGGTCCTCATCGATCCGAGCCCCGTCAACCCGGACCCCGAGAAGGGCTCGCCGTCGAACGGCGGCCTCCGGGGAATCGAGGCCATCCACGACGCCAAGCGCCAGCTCGAGACATCCTGCCCGGGCACCGTGTCGTGCGCCGACATCCTCGCCTTCGCCGCGCGCGACGCGTCCAACATCCTGAGCGCCGGCGCGATCAACTACGGCGTCCCCTCGGGCCGCCGCGACGGGCTCGCCTCCGCCGCCGCCGACGCCACGCGGGGCCTGCCGCCGCCGTTCGCGGACCTCGGCCGCCTCACGGAGCTCTTCGCCGACCGGGGGTTCACGCCGGACGAGCTCGTGACGCTCTCCGGCGCGCACTCCGTCGGCCGCGCCCACTGCAGGTCCTTCGCGGAGCGGATCCGCCCCAACGTGAGCGACGCCATGGACGCGGAGTTTGGCGCCAGGCTGCAGCGGCAGTGCGCGGCGGCGGACAACGGCGATGGCGTGGCGGTGGACCAGGACCAGGCCACGCCGGCGGACCTCGACAACCGGTACTACGGCAACGTGCTCGCCGGGAAGGTGCTGCTCAACTCGGACTGGGCGCTGATCAGCGACAACGCGACGAGGCAGATGGTGGAGGCCAACGCCGCGGACCAGGCGCAGTGGGCGGCCAAGTTCATCGACGCCATGCGCAAGATGGGGGACCTGGACGTGCTCACCGGGGACCAGGGAGAGATAAGGAGCTTCTGCAACGTCACTAACAGCGGCTAAACGGAGCGTGCCGTCACCGACAAAACAGTGTAAAATGGAGACGTGTCATCATCAACAGCGTATATAAGGATGGTAGCTACTGCATTATTGTTTTATTTGGAATCTGTAGCTCTTCAGTCACATAACAGTAGTATGTGCAATAGTGTAATGCTCCCTCCCGTCATACAAAAATATGCTTTTTTTTTGTTGCGTACAGTCAAATTATATAAACACAGACCGTATTGTTTTAAGAGTAAAATGCGCGGGCGGTCCTCAAACTTGCGCAGGTGTGTCATGCCGGTCCACGAACTCACAAATCGTGTCGTTACGGTCCCTAATCACTGTTTGGGTCTCATTAGTCATCCAATCGGGTCCAAATCATGGATTAGTGGCCGCGTGGCATGCCAACGTGGACGGATGACATGGAAAGTGAAGACGAATCGGCCGGCAGAATTGCAAAAACCCCCTCCTTTCTCCTACCATCTCTCATTCCTGGCCATTGTCGTCTCTTCGAGTTCCTCGAGAGCCGGCGGATTGAGAGGCGGGGCGGCGGCGTTCGCCGTCCGGCGAAGAGAGACGGCAATCGAGAGGCGGAGGATTAGAAGCAGGGAGGACCCAAAGCAAGCGCCGCCACCGGAGAAGGCCGTCGCCACGACGGGGAAAAATGGTGGCGCGATTGAGGCGGAAAGGGGAGGCAGAGCCCGTATATGGTGAGTTGATCGATCCTTAATCTCATTGCGATATTCCAATATGTTGTGATTGGGTAGTCGTAGGACATTTAGGCGGTCGAATACATGTATTTTCCGATGTTCGAATGCCGATTTGGGGGAAATATCTAGGGTTTTGGGTATGAACTGAAGATGCTTTTTTTTGCGCGCAATGTAGGTCAGGGTAATGAAGAGTTCACCATTGAGCTGCACCATGGGGTTTTTTCCTTGGATATGGTCATCTGCGTTCGTATGTGGATGAGAAGATAGACTGGTTTGATCATGTTGAGTCAGATACATGGTCATTGCTGTGGTTTGATGAGTTTCAGGAAAAGCTAGGATACACAATCGATAAAAGTTTGAAGATTTATTGGCTTCTACCAGGAAAAACCTTAGCAGATGGGCTTAGATACATTGCAGGAGACCATGACATCAATGTGATGGCATCTGTTGCTGATAGATACAAGACACTTGTGGTATATTTTGACCATGATAATCAGATTGGTGTAACTGACTGGGATGATGTAGTAGTGAATCCAGTGTCCCAATTGCCAAAGGTCTTCAGCCCAAAGAAAGTTGAAGTTGTGCAGAAGAAACCTGCTGAAAAACTCCCTGTTTTCTACACTGACATCAGAAATAGGAGGGTTGAGCAAAATATGGCTGATTCAAATGTGGCTGATTCAGAAAATGGGCAACAAGATGACAATGACAGTGGCAGTGATAGTGAGTATGAGGAATTTGTGGACAGTGACTATGACTTAGAGGCTGAAGATGATGACCTATTTGAGGAGCATGTGGATGATGATGTGGTTCAGGAATTGAGAGCAAAAGGGAACAAGAAAGCTAAAGGCAGCATACTGAAGGCTTTGAATACAAGCAGACCTGAAGTGGTGACAGATGAAGAATCTGAGGAAGAAGAGCTAGACCTACCACATTCAGATGATGAGGGTGAGGGCCTAAAGTTCAAGTCATTCAGGGATGAGGATATCAATGATCCCACATTCTCAATTGGACTTGTTTTTCCTAATGTTGAGAAGCTTAGAGAGGCAATTATAGAGTATAGTGTGAGAAAAAGGGTAGACATAAAGTTGCCCAGAAATGACAAGCAAAGGCTCAGAGCTCACTGTGCAGAGGGATGCCCGTGGAATTTGTATGCTTCAAATGACAGCAGAGTGAAGTCATTTGTGATCAAAACTTACTATGGAGGGCACACTTGTCAAAAGGAGTGGAGTTTGAGGAAATGCACATCTAGATGGCTGGCTGACAAGTACTTGGAGTCATTTAGGGCAAATGAGAGGATGAGCATCACTGGTTTTGGAAGAACAGTCCAAAAGGATTTGGACTTGAAACTTTCTAGGAGCAAGTTGGCTAGGGCTAGAAGACTCATCATGAAGACAATTCATGGTGATGAAGAACAACAATTCAGCATGCTATGGGACTATGGTCAAGAAGTGAGGAGAAGTAATCCTGGCAGCTCTCTATATGTCAACCTTGCTGGTAATCTCTTTAGCACATGCTATATGTCAATTGATGCATGCAAGAGGGGATTTTTAGCAGGTTGCAGACCCATTATTTGTTTGGATGGGTGTTTCATCAAGACTAAATTTGGAGGGCAGTTACTGACTGCAGTGGGTATGGATCCTAATGACTACATTTTTCCAATTGCCATGGCTGTTGTTGAGAATGAGTCCCTTAGCACTTGGAAGTGGTTTCTGGAAACTTTGAAGGATGATCTAGGCATTGACAACACTTACCCCTGGACAATTATGACAGATAAGCAGAAGGGTCTAATTCCAGCAGTCCAACAGGTTTTCTCTGAGTCAGAGCACAGGTTTTGTGTTAGACATTTGTACTCCAACTTCAATGAGAAATTCAAGGGTGAGGTGCTAAAGAATCAGTTGTGGACTTGTGCAAGAGCCTCATATGTGGAGTCATTCAACATAAATATGGAGAGGATGAAGGCCCTAAACAAGAATGCATATGAGTGGTTGGCCAAGCTGGCTCCCAACACATGGGTAAGAGCATATTTCTCTGAGTTTCCCAAATGTGACATTTTGTTGAACAACAATTGTGAAGTCTTCAACAGCTACATCTTAGAAGCTAGAGAGATGCCTATACTTAGCATGTTTGAGAAGATTAAGGGACAGTTGATGACAAGACACTTCAACAAGAGGGAAGAGATGGCAAAGGAGTTTAGTGGATCTGTTTGTCCCAAAATCAGGAAAAAGGTGGCAAAAAATGCTGAATATGCTAACATATGCTATGCACAACCTTCTGGACAAGGTGTGTTTCAGGTATCAGTGCATGAGTACCAGCATATTGTAGATGTCACAAACAAGACATGTGACTGCAGAAGGTGGCAGTTGACTGGGATACCCTGTTCACATGCTATATCTGCATTAAGGCATGAGAGAGTGCCACCAGAGAGTGTTCTGCCAGCCTGCTATTCAATCCAGGCATACAACAATGCATATGCACATAGCATCTGGCCTTGTAGGGATAGAACCCTTTGGGAGAAAGTGGAAGGCCAAGCAATCCAGCCACCTGTTTATGAGAAGAAGGTTGGCAGACCACCAAAGTCAAGGAAAAAGCAACCTCATGAGGTGCAAGGGAAACATGGGCCTAAATTGACTAAACATGGAGTCACTATCCACTGCAGTCACTGCACAGAAGCTAATCACAATAGTGGAGGTTGCAAGTTAAAGAAAATGGGTTTCAGCTCTGAAGATGCCAAGAAACTAGTTGCAACAACTAGAGCCAGACTGCAAGAGGAAGCTGAACAAGCAGCTATTGAAGCATCCAATATTGTCTCAGCTGGCAACCAAACTGTGGATGGCAGCCAGAGTACAAGCAATGCTCCTATCAACCAGGTAAATCTATCTGTGTGCTCTTCTTGCAGATAATGACATGTTCTGACCCAATTGGTCATATTGTGCAGGATGCCAGTGAACAAGCCCCAGTTCAAGCAATGCCAGCAGCTAGCACAACCATGTTAAGTCAGATGACTGAAGAGGTAATTTCACATGTCACATACATACAAATATGAAATGTTACCACAACCTCAATTCATGCCATTTACCACTTAACCATGTCAAATATAGGCCACTCAAGGAATTTCTTCGATGTCACAACCTGTTGGGCCATTGCCTCCTAATGAATTCATTGCTTCGAATCAATTGCTCCAAAGACCAGTGCCATTGACAACAAGTACCAAGGCAGGAAAGGCCGCACTTGCAAAGAAGCGACAGGCCAAGCAATCCACAAGCAAGTCAGCAGCAAGCAAGAAGAAGAGGAAGGACTGAAAGTGACTTCTGTGCAAGAGAAACAATGTTTCTTCAGCTCTTTTGTGCATGACAATGCAACTTAGTTGAAGTAGCTTAAGCATCATTGTACTTATGTGAATGCTGGTTATGAGTTCAAGAACAGGGTGGTTTCTCATGTGGATGCTTTCTTATCTCAACTATGGTTATGGATTGCACTTGTTCTGCTAAAGTTGTTATGCTAAAGTTCTGCTCTTTTGTGCTAAAGTTCATAAATTGCTTGCAGAGTTGTTAAGAGCTTTCTGCTCAATTATGCTAAAGTTCTGCTCTTTTGTGTGCTGAAATGATGCTCATCTTTTGTGCACAAATTGAGATACAAAATGACCATACCATTTCCATTCCATTTCAACCAATCCATTACACCATAAACTGATCACCTCCTCAAAACAGCAAACGCATTCCACATCACTCCACACACACAAACAATGCCAATACACTTCAGAACCACAAGTATTTCGTTCCCAATGGCTACTAAATTGTCTATCTTCAGTTCTAGATCACACATCTTCACTTCTTCCATCTTCTTGTTCTCTTCCTGTCCCTGCTGTGGCTTCTGTTTCATGGCCTCAACCTCCCGCAAGTACTCATCTTCCCACCTGTAGTACTGGCACCCACGACCGCGCTGCAGCAAAATGAGAGAAAATGGCGCATGAAACCGATGAATCAGAGAAATCCCACCAGCAAATGCCAACAATCCACAGCAAAACCTACTCTAATCAGTACCTTCCCACGACCAGGGCATCTGTAGAAGACCCGCCCCTTGTTTCCATTCTCACTGGTCTGCACCACCAGCTCCAGGACCTTGAAGCGTCTGCAATCTGGGCAGGTAATGAGGGGGATATCGGGATTCACCCTGCGCCTAGTCGCCGCAGAAGAGGAGCTCGACGCCGCCGCCATGGAGCTCGAAGAGGCTCGGCAAAAGGGAGAGGAGGAGGATTCAGATCGAGATGGGAAAGAGAGAGGAGATAGGGAATGGTTTAGTCAGGGGGAGAGAGTATTAATGTGCAAATTTACAGCCACATCAACATGCCACGTCAATGGCCGGGCACGCGTCCAGACCCGATTGGATGACTAATGAGACCCAAACAGTGATTAGGGACCGTAACGACACGATTTGTGAGTTCGTGGACCGGCATGACACACCTGCGCAAGTTTGAGGACCGCCCGCGCATTTTACTCTTGTTTTAATATAACCATTGCAACTGTAGCATCTGTGTAAAGAGCAGGGGTGACATATTTTTTTTGTTCCTTCCAATTAATAAACTATTTATAAATGAATGATTTTAATATGAATTCAAAAAATAAATACTTGTTGCAGCAATTTGGGAATTTATTTCATACACAACAAATTGGAATACTTTAGTTGCCCTTTCTCTCTTGTTTTCAGCACAATGTTTTTTCTTTTCAAGCGAACAGGCCGATCATTCTGAAAAGAAAAAATTCGAAATGTGAACTGTCAAAGTTTCTTAACAAAAACATAAAAAGAATATATTCAATATGGATATAATTAGTTGAGAATATAATGACATAATGGTTTAAATAGAAATCGAACTTAATTCAATGACAGATATCAAATGCATTTTTTAAGTTTAAAAGTTCTGAAACCAGCTCCAACAGTACTTTTATGTACTAGGCTCTATGATGTGGCAGTGGAAGCAAAGCCCACATCGTTCCTAGTAGTCCTACGGGCCCAAAGTTCTCAATGGCTAGAATAAGGTGACCTCTTTTGTTTTCATCACAAAATATACGTTTTGTTGTATAAAAAAGAGGCAAAGAATTGATATTACTAGATTCATTATAAAATTATACTCAATATACAATTCTTTCGTGATGACAATTATATGACTAATGTACAGTTCCTTCTGTTTGAAAAATAAGATCTTCATCAAAATTGCTAGTTAAAAGTTTTTTTTCCCGGAGTGCATGTTGATGTTGTAAACACTTTTTATGTTGGATCTAGATTATATTATATTTGTATTTTGGATCAAAGGAGTGCCATTTTCTTGGGAATGCATTATCTATTTTAATTGTGGTATACACTATTGCTTTTATGTTTGTGGAATAATTGCTATTTCTAGCTAGTATCATTGTGGTGTTTAGATGCTAGAATTGGGAGGTTGAATTTATGAGTAAGATGTCACTTCATAATCATTGCGCTACTGTAACATTTCGTTTGTATTTGTGAAAAATTATCTAAAAATTGATTAATTAGGCTCAAAATGTTTTTGATTTCATCTACATTTAATACTCCATGCATGTTATGATATTTTGATGTGACGGAGAATCTTTTTTTATATAGTGTATTTGGGAGTTCCTTTTAGAACTAAACAGGCCCGATGTCAAAACTACTCCTTCCAATCATGAGTCATGACTTATGACTGGACAGCGTCATGCTTTCATGACTTGACGCAGTATTTGACTCCACCTCACTAATCGGTGTGCCACAGCCGCAAAAAGAGAAAACAAAAAAATACAAACACGGTATTCATGCATATGCGTGGAAACATGGGATGTCACCCCATGTGATGTAGTTGAATGTATAATTATATGAAAAGTCATCCGAATCATTGTTTATGGGCCTCCAATTAGTGTAGGCTGCCTCCCAACAGGTCAACAAGAATTGTAATAAGTTTGCCTTCAAGTTTTGATGGTACATTGTACACTATGAAATGTGTCAATGACGTGGCCAATATTTGTTAGGGCCGGAGTGATGGTGTTATTGTTTTTCATTTTTCTTTTTTCCTCATCTAATAAAAATTATATCAAAATTTTTGTCGGTCCTTTTAAAAAATGAGGCCTCCACAATTTCAGCTAGTATTTTAATTTTCAAAACATAAATGCTAATAATGCTTTTAATTTTTTAGATAATGAAAACAAATGTTCTTTTTTTCAAAGCATCGCACATTTGACATATATTAGAAGAATCAGTCCAACCTTGAGTTCATCACATAGAGCTAACATATGATGGTAAACGAAATGAAACAAAACACCACAAAGGTTTGATCAGACAATTTACTAGGCACGTATTGTGGTGCTAAATCTCCATCTGTGATGTCCAAAGGTCTGCATTGCCAAGGTTGCCAAGGTCCGGCATGCTGCATGTATGTATATGATCCCTTCCCCTCATCTCGTTGCAATAACCCTGGTGTCAGAACAGGATATATACATTGTGATGCGTATCACTACAGGAAACCCCGTATATGCTGAGTGTTTCGTTCTTTGTCGAGAGCATTTCATCGGGCACTCGACAAAGACAGCATTTACCGAGTGTCTGGAGAAATACACTCGGCATATACACAGTTTGCCGAGTGCCAAACAGCAGGCACTCGGTAAACAACGCTTTTGCCGAGTGTCCTAAGCCCAGCACTCGGCAAAGAGCACGCACGTGCCCAAAACGTGCCACGGCTGGAGACGGCCGTTTGGGACGTTAGCTCTTTACCGAGTGTCAGAGGCTTGACACTCGGCAAAGAGGTGGGACGTGTCTACTAGAATCAACCAGTTTACCTAGGGCCTCAAATCCTAGGGAAAGATCTAATAACGGTAGGGAAAGATGTTTGCCTAAGAATTTTGGTGGGGAAAGGGAAACAAACATTGCCCTAGGGTTTTTTTAGTTTTTCCTATAGAAATACATTTTCCCTACGAATTTGAGATCCTAGAGAAACCTGCTCACATGGCAAGGTTGTCCTACGTGGAAAGTTTCTTTCCCTACCATTTGGAGTACTAGGGAAAGAATAGTTCAAATTTATTTACATTTTGTTCATTTTATTATCTCCTGGTATTTTAGTTTTGTATCAGTATCATTTCTATTATAAGCATCCATTGCTATTCACATTAAAAAAGGAGAATTGATCAAGAACAAAAGTTTCTTTCAGCAGACATCAGTTTATCGCATATTATTTCATACGTTTGTTTACACAGGTAGGACAAGAATAAATTAGGTTAAATAGTTACATATCATCCAAAATGAGATCAACACTATGCATGTAATCAAGTTTCAAAAAAACTATGCATCTAATCAGCACTCTTGCGTTTCTCCTCCAGAATGCTCCACTGCTGCAACGTCGGCACAGCATGATGGCGCTGTCTGAAACAACGCCTGTCATGAAAAAAACAGACTAAGACGACCCCAAGAAAATCGCTAAGTGGCTAGCATCTGGTCACACTTCCACTAAAAAACATCTCATTATTACATAGAGCAAATCAAATCCAATATACTCAGAACGAGTGCCACAGCCGGTGCTTGTTGCCAGCAGATCTGAGGCAAATCAAACACGGTTCCTACTCCAAAAGGAGTGAGGCAAATCAGAACGAGTTCCTAAACTTGCTAAACTGTGTCATCCCTAATAGTTGGTTTCATACTGCAAAAGGAGTGAACACACAACTAAAGATTTTTTAGGTTTTAGAAACTAAAGATAGGCACGTGTAATCTCAAATAATGATACTCTGTAAAGTGATACTAAAGTAATATCTATTTATGACGCGGTTTGTTAAAACGTCAAATACTTCAATTAGCACTTCCACAAATTATGAGCCAGGTGACGATTGATGTCAACGCCTAGACACTCTGCAATCAAGCAACTGTGCTGCTCCCCCATGTTATGTGACAACACGAACTGGCACATATATTCGTATAATTCCACTCCAAATATTCCTCAAATCTATTATTCAATCTACTTCTTCAAATTCATTTCATCATAAACTATGAGTACAATAAATCTAATATTCCTCCGTGCCTATAAATACAGCGAAATAGCTTGCCCATCCCACCAACAGACGTCAGTTTTTGGTGCAAAAATTCTTGCGCACACACTTTTTCCTTAGATATTGCTTGCTGTTTCGTTTTCTTCCCAAAAGATGAGTACAGGGACGAAGCTGGCGCTCATGGTAGTCTTGCAGGCCACGCTCATCACCATGTCATCTGCAGGTTTGCAGTATGATTTCTACAGCTCTTCGTGCCCAAATGCAGAGGAGACAGTGAGGAATGTCGTCAATGGCATGATCGATGCCGACCCGACCATGCCCGCGGCCTTCATTCGCTTGCTCTTCCACGATTGCTTTGTCATGGTACGCAATGCTACTATCTCATCAGTAATATCTAGTTCAGCATTTCTTGAGTAATGCTTTTATTTTTATTCATTGTCATTTCTTTGAAATATTGTTTAAGGCTACAATTTGTAGCACGGTCAAATTTTTAACTGCACTGCAATGCACTGACAGTGGGACTGGTATATTTTGATGATTGATTAATTGAAGAAGAATATATGTAAAGCAAGTATGCACGCATGTTTTTGTTAATTTAGCTGTTGCTTTCATCAGGGTTGTGATGCCTCCATCCTCCTGGATCCCACCAACGCCAACGGCCAGCCGGAGAAGACAGCCATCCCCCTGCGCGGCTACGACGCCGTGAACAAGATCAAGGCGGCCGTGGAGGCCGTCTGCCCGGGAACGGTTTCCTGCGCCGACATCCTGGCCTTCGCCGCACGCGACTCCGTGGCCAGGTCCGGCGGCTTCACCTTCTCTATCCCGTCCGGCCGGCGCGACGGCACCGTGTCCTCGGCGTTCGCCGTCTTCTCCGGGATCCCGTCGCCGTTCTTCGACGCCCAGCAGCTGATCGACAGCTTCGCCGCCAAGAACCTCACCGTGGACGACCTGGTGGCGCTCTCCGGCGCGCACTCCATCGGCGTCGCGCACTGCTCGGCGTTCACCAACCGGCTGCGCCCGGCCGTGGACCCGTCGCTGGACCCGGCGTACGCGGCGGAGCTGAGCGCCGCGTGCCCGAGCGGCGGCGGCGGCGCCGACCTGGCGGTGAACAACAGCCCGGTGGCGCCCAACACGCTGAGCAACCAGTACTACCGGAACGCGCTGGAGGGGCGGGTGCTGCTCACGTCGGACGCGGCGCTGCTGAGCAGGGGCGACACGGCGGCGAGGGTGAACGCGAGCGCGGCCGGCGCGACGGCGTGGATGGCGCGGTTCGTGGCGGCGATGGTGAGGATGGCCGGCGTCGAGGTGCTCACGGGGGCGCAAGGGGAGGTCAGGACGTTCTGTAACGTCACCAACAGCTAATATGTTCTCGGCTTCTCTACCTCACGCATTGTACGCAGCAAAGGCAATTGGGAAGTCTCGAGCCCAACGACACGTACATGCATTCCATAGGTGTTCTTCTCTTTGTTCTTGCGATCTTGACATCTTGTACGTACTGCCACCGATTTTCCTTCCGTTTGAGTGCCTGCCACTTACCTGATGTAATTCACAAGAACTTCATTGCATTTTCTTTTGTTCGTGCCGTGCGAGCTGGTTTTTTTTTTTGGTTTGTCGGCGGCGCAGGCACGGAAATGGGACGATGCTCCAGTTTCTTGTATCGTACAAGTAACACCTGTTTTTTTCATGTCTGTCCTGTTAAAGCTTTTATCAAGTGGCCTACTGCATTTGCAATCTACGTTCTTCGACTCCATCTATCATGGAGTTTGCCTTTGGCTTACCACTTTACTAGTTCCTTTCTCCGGAAAAAACATTGGATTTCAGGTACTTTTTTAAACACATTTCAGCATGATGACCGTTGGAAGAGAAGAACGGCAGAACAAGCAGCAGACAGAATCCGGCAAGTCATATGTTGCAGAATATATGGCACGATTGCCAACCAGGCAACGTCTATCTTAGCACGCCGCACGAGTTTTTTGTAGGCTTTCCGCATGCACATGTACTTGCTGTATTTCGTATATGGTGTGTGTTATTGTTTTTATAAAATGGTCTACATTTGACTGCTAGTATGCGATATATAGTACATGACAATAGTTAGGGTGGACTTATGTACTGAAATTTATTTAGAATAAGATAGGTTTGAAAAATGCTATTATTTCTGATTAAATTCAAAAGATTACTAGAAGAATTTTGTAGTTGTAATCCTATGAAATACTAAAGGCTTATTGAGAATGTAAATGTGTGCAACAACCAACATTATAAGAATGTCAAACTTACGAAATATGGATGGGTCTGGTATACTGTATAATTGATCTGTCTCGAAGGTAAGTGACGTGTTTTGGATATTGACATTCTCCTCAAAACACAACTTTAATAAGTACTTTTATTAAAAAAATACCTCTAAATATAGAAAAAGTCTTGAAACTACATTTCAAGATAAATCCGCTCATATGTTTTTCAAATATTCAAACTTAACATATAAAAATAATCTATTATCTTAGTACAATAGTGTTAAAAGGAGCCACCACGTTCGCCGAGAGGGCCAAGAAATTCCCACGTTAATCTAAAAAAGAGAAGAATATATGCCGTCGGATTTTATGAAGATCTAACGATCCATATTATTTATTTTATGAAGATCTAACGATCCATATTATTACATTAATCCAAATAAAAGAAAAAATATATACCGTCGGATTTTATGAAGATCTAACGGTCTATATTATTTCGTTCACCGCCGCATCTCCGCGGTCGCCTCGCGGCCGTCCAATGCCGCCGCCACGCAACCGTCTGTGGCCTCCTACGGCGGCCTCCATCGTCGTCAGGCCTCCATCGTCGCCGCGAGGCCATCCAATGCCGTCGTCGCCCCTCCGCGGTCGCCTTGCAGCCGTCGGTGGCCGCCGCGCGAGCCGTCCAATGCCGCCGCACGCAACCATTTGTAGCCGCCGTAGGAGGCCTCCACCGTCACCGCGTGGTCGTCCATGGCCGTCGCGGGAATCCATCTCCGCCGCCACCGCGGGTGCCGCCCGCGCGTCTTTAGAGTTCGGGGTCCGGCCGCACCGTGCGCCGCTGGAGGCCGGGGCTGAAGGCTGCCGGACGGGGAGATCGACACTCCTTGCCACTACTGCCGTCCACTGCCGCCGCCGCGCAACCATCTGTGGCCGCCGTAGAAAGCCTCCATCGTCGTCACGAGCGCGTCCGCGGCCGCCACGCGAGCCGTCCAATGCCGCCACCGCACAGCCGTTTATGGCTGCCGTATGAGGCCGCCATCATCTCCGCGAGGTCGTCCAATGCCGCCGTCGCGCCTCTGCAGTCGCCTTGCGGCCGTTAGCGGCTGCCGCACGAGCCGTCCAAAGCCGTCGCTACGCAACCATCTATTGACGCCGTAGGAGGCCTCCACCATCGTTGTGTGGCCGTCCGTGGCCGCCGTGGGAATCCATCGCCGTCGCCATTGCCATCGAGAGAGCCGTCCGTGACCTCCACTGGAGCCGCCGCCCACACGTCTTCGAAATTCGGGGTCAGGCCACTCCGCATGCTGCTGGAGGCCGGGGCTGAAGCCTGCCGGCCGGGGAGACCGACACTCCTCGCCACTGCTGTCGTCCAATGCCGCCGCCGCTTAACTGTCTGTGGCCGCCGTAGAAGGCCTTCATCGTCGTCGCGAGGGTGTTCGCGGCCGCCGCACGAGCCGTTTAATGCCGCCGCCGCGCAGCCGTTTATGGCCGCCGTAGGAGGCCTCCATCATCGTCGTGAGGCCATCCAATGCCGTCGTCGCCCCTCTGCGGTCGCCTCGCGGGCCGTCCAATGCTTCCGCTACGCAACTGTCTGTGACCGTCGTAGGAGGCCTCCACCGTCGTCGCGTGGCCGTCTGTGGCCGCCACGGGAATCTATCGCTGTCGCCGCCGCTCCGCGCACCGCGCTGGAGGCCAGGGCTGAAGGCTGCCGGCCGGGGAGAGCGACACTCCTCGCCACTCTTGCCGCCACTAGAGAGAGGGGGAGATAGAGGGAGAGAGATAGAGTGGGGGAGTGGTGGCGTCTGTGAAAGAAAACGAGAAAAGGAGATGGGTGGGCTCACATGTTGATAGTTGGTATAGAATATAAGATATAAAGGATAACTGGTGCAGATGAAATTGATATAGAGGAGAGAATCTCAATCGTTAGGCAGTAATATTCTTTTTAGAGTATGATAATAGAATACGACAAGTGCGAACATCCTGAAGCCCCATGTGCCCTACCACGTTCCACTATATAGGAGGTAGCGTTCAACAATGAGTGGACGACAACACATCGATATGCACGTGTACCTGATGAGAGGTGCTCGGATTTACAGTGGGAGAAAACAACTCTCCCTATATGAAGGGAGCGAATCGCTGCCGAGATTGAGCAACATGACCGCACTCAACACTTGGTGTCTTTACCAATACAAGTGAAAAATCATCAAATGGGTTACTAGCGCTTAAATCCATTTGATGATCTTTATTAGTTGGTGCAAGGAGCAGAGAGAGAAAAAACAAAGCAGATAAATTGAGGTGGTGTAGCGTTCAACAATGTGCTTAGATTTAGGACGTTCACCAAGGTTGTGAGCATAATGAGAGATAAAAATTCTCCATGTTCGAAGGGAGTGAATCGTTGCCGGAATTGATCATCACTATGGTTTGTCAACACTCAAACCCGTCAAAATACAATTAGTAAATATAGGATTGCATCATTAAGTCATACATTATGCTACAAACATGATGATAAAAAATGATATGTTAGTTTGGGCATATTTAGACAAATCTTATTGGCAATGGAACAACGAATATTTAAAAAATATTTAAATTTAAGAAACATAAATATAAGTATAAAAAAACTAGCTACCCGCGCAAATTTACGCGGGCCACCTTGCTAGTTTATAAGCATAGCAAAGTTGTATTGCTATCACTAACGAGACTAGTACCATATTAAAAACCTCGCTATTATATTTTTCTTATTTACTTAGTATATGGTATAATTGATAATAACATCCTTTTGCACGTGAATAGATGGCATGTTAACCTAAAAATACTATGTCAAGGCAACAATGAAACCTTTGGCCACTAAATGGATGGTGCACTAAAAACATTGGGTGTACGGTGTACCTGCCTATTTGATTTTTTGCGGAAACAAGATATGAAAAATGATTCTAGCTACATGTAACCATGAAGCTCTCGCTTGAATCACAAAATGATCTAAGAAAACTCAATAATATTTGACGGTGACGACATAATTCCTACAAAATTTCAGCATTCCATGAAGGATCAAGGTTTTGTATACTTGCAGTTCCAGTTTCGGCTGCAACGAATTCCATTGAGCATTCTTCGTCACCGCCGTGTGTGGCTGGCTCCCCTACTCACCTTGACGAGTCCGCAGCAACGAATACCCAGACCAAAAATAGCCAATACTGTACTACTCTCCCCTCCCAAGGTCAACCCTTGTCCAGTCGTTTGCTCCGTTCAATGAACAGTACTGTAGCCTACGTATGTCCTCGGTGGCTCGGTCTGTCAGTGGCTGTGTTTAGTTCCACCAAAAATCCAAAAATTCTCTCTCCAAACTAAACACACCCGGTATCAGTTCATCTCTGCATCGACTGATGTATATAAATTACCGCCATCATCTTCTTTACCTCCATCATCTTCTTTACCTCCATTATATTTAGGTGATCGAGCACTGGCGTATCACACAGTCCCGGGACCGAGCTGAGAGCCGCGCCTGACACAATCACACAAAATCCACAGTACCGGAGATGATGATGAAGAGCGGCGGCACCGGTGTCCCTCTCCTGCTACTGCTGGCTGCTCTCCCCATTCTACAGTCGTCGGTCGTCGTCTCCTCCGTCGCGTCACCGGAGCAGACGCGCCTACAGGTCGGCTACTACAACCGCACTTGCCCGCGGGCGGAGGATCTCATCCGCACCGTCGTCCACGCCGCCATCCGCCGAGACCCCGGCAATGGCCCCGGCCTCGTCCGTCTCTTCTTCCACGACTGCTTCGTCAGGGTAAGCTCACCTGTGCGCCATCAACAGGGTTAAAGTATTCACTGGAGTGTGAAGCTGACACCATTTTCTTTCAATTAACCCGGCCATTGTTTCAGGGGTGCGATGCGTCCGTGCTGCTGGACACCGCCCCCGGCCTTAACGCCAGCTGGGTGGAGAAGGCGTCGCAGGCCAACAGCCCCAGCCTCCGCGGGTTCGGCGTCATCGACCGCGCGAAGCGCGTCCTGGAGCGGCGGTGCCGGCGGACCGTGTCCTGCGCCGACATCGTCGCCTTCGCGGCGCGCGACGCCTGCCGCATCATGGGCGGGATCGACTTCGCCGTGCCGGCGGGCCGCCGCGACGGCCGCGCCTCCAACAAGTCCGAGGTGCTCGACAACCTCCCGGGTCTCTTATACACATCTAGATGTGTATAAGCCACCTCGACGTGCTCACCGGCAGCCAAGGGGAGATCAGGAAGTTTTGCAACAGAGTAAACTAGGATATTAGTTTTGTTTCGGTCGCTGTCCCTGCCCAACAAGTTGAGTTGGCGAAGTTAGACATATATTGGCCGCATGGCGTTCTATTCATTTTCTTTTCCTTTTGGAAATCAAAAAGGATTCGTTGTATTAGTTTCTGAAAAAACAAAGGTTGCATACGTTATGTTGGATTGGTTGTTGATTTTGTGATAGCGTATCAAACAAATACATAAGTTTACAGAAATATTTGGAGGAGATGTTGCGCACGAAGTGAGGTAAACAAACAAAATATATCAGACCTGAGCCCTGGCTAACCGAGCGTTCAGAAGGAAAATACATCGTAATTTGGATTCATTGTAAATTTGTGATCTAGCTGCTTGTAGTAGGGTTAACGACCATTTTCTAAATGTGGTTATTCTTAGAGGTCCCATTTTATCAGCATGTCCTCAGCTCGGGACACTCTCGATCATAAAATGTGGTTTGGGTTCTGAACATTTTGAAACAATGTACAATTAATGTATAAAACAACATCCACTAATTAGAAGAATTACCCAACATAATTACCAAGGAAGGAAAAATTTGTGCATATATGTATTTTGCCTTTGATTCAGAACTGTTCCATTTGGAACCTAAACCATGGACCAGTACTTCTTCAAATTTGCAACAAAGACATCTCTGAAGTTAAACTTATTCGACGAAAAATGAGCTATGCTATATATCTTTCTGAAGCCCGTAGCCCCGTTTGGGGCTCCGGCAGAGCCAGAAACATAGAGAGCACAGGGGTCGATGCCTTCGCACGCTGGGATCATCCACACAAGTGCACACACAGTAGTTTCCATGGGATTTTACTCAGGATGCAGATTTTATTGGGTCGGTCCATTGACCCAATACCCAAAATTTGATATCTGGTGTAAATACTCGTTAGACGGACCCACAAAAGTTTAGTGTTGAGCAGTGGCAAGTGACCTGGATTATTTGGGTACCCAAATAAACTTAATCCTCCCGAATGCTGCGGCGGCGCCCCGCTTGTCGCCGGCCTCGCGTCGTCCGACGGCCACCCGGGCCATGGCGTCGATCCCCTTGCCGCACGTCACGCTTATCACCAGCACGGGTTCCCCGACCTCCGACACGCGCAGCACGAGCACCTCCACCGGCGGGGACGGCAGCGAGCCGGCGGCGACCGCCATGGACGACGGCACTGACTGCGTGCGCTTCATCTTCCTCCTCCGCTCAGCCTGCAGCAGGAGGCCCTCGTCGACGTAATCGTACTCGTACCGCTCCTCCTGCTGCGCGCCGGCGCCGGCGCCGCTGCCGCCGCCGGCGGCCTCGAGCGCGCCCACCTCCCGCAGCACCTGCCGCTCCTCCGCCTGCCTCCTGCAGCACCTGCCGCCGGCGCCCAGGACGAGTTGGACATGGAGCCCTCCGGCAAGCTGGAGTCGTAGTAGGAGAGCTCAACGCGTAGGTACATGGTGCATCAAAATCGCATTCAAATCAGCCTCCCTGTTCCAATATTTCTCAATTAGCAGTTCTTTATGTTGTTCCTGCATCTCTCTCGAGTAGCAGCAGCTCCTATATGTATTCAGTTAGCCGTTTCTGTATATATTCGATTAGCGATGCAAGAAATGAAAAAAGAGGCAGCAGATTGAGATGGAGGCCGCTAGTCTGTTTCTGTATGGTCATTCGACGTTTTGAATACAGAGCTGAGCGAGTTTTTTTTGGGTAACCCATCGGGTATTTGGGTAACTCGTGCTTAATATTTGGGTTGACCCATTTTTTATTTTTTCAAATTGGGTTAAGTGGGTTGGGCACTGGTTGACCCAAAGTCGACCCAGTTACATCCTGAGATTTTACGGAATTTCACAAAAACAACAAGCACTGAACCACGCCGACACGCCGACAGCCACAGGGGTGCCGGCTGGAGCAGTAGGAGTTGACTCGGGCCCTGTTTAGTTCCCTGTCACATCATCAAACTTCTAAAAATTCTCTCTTCAAACTTCACTATTCACCCATTACATCAAATCTCTCTCCTCATGCATGGAGTACTAAACGTGGGTAAATAAAAAAAATTAGTTACATGGTTTTGATGTACACGACGAGACGAATTTTTTAAGCCTAGTTAGGTCATAATAGGACAATGTTTACCACAAACAAACGAAAAGTGCTACAGTGTCCGATGTGACTTTTTTACTTTACTTTTTACTTTTTACTTTTTCCAGGATCTAAACACCCCCTTGGTTAGGAACGGCACGTGACTACGTGAGCAGGCACCAATGTTTTCAGTCCGCAACGGCCAATTGCGCAACGTTCTTGTTTGGCATCGTTTCCAAGCAGATAGATGGACCTTTGCCAATGTTTTTCGTTTTACGTCGTCGGTCGACGTTCTCTGTCATTTCTGTCGGGTCACTAGTTCGTTCCGTTCGTGGCTTCGCTTTGATCACCAGGTTTTGTTTTATTCTGAACTGGAAATGTCCGATCTTACGCGTGGAACGGAGCATCAAGTGCCATGTCGATCCGCGGCACGCACCCAACGTTCCAAAGTAATTCATGCAACGTGGTCCGACGGGATTACCTAGATTTCTTGTCTATAGTTTACGCGCTCGATCCTCTCTGGGGAAGTCAACCTGATTAACTGATTGGTTGAATACTCGTGCTGGAAATACAGTTTCTTGGGAAGCCAAACAGAGGAGTTGATTTCCTTTGTTGTGGAAGGTTCCCCTTTCTTTAATTTTTATATCAGACAGTCAAGTCGTATACTCATATATACATGTTTAAATTGTACTCCCGCCCAAAAAAAAAGTCACTCTAGAAATTTAGAATAGATTAACAAGAAAGTGTTTTTAAGAAAGATTAACGGAAAGTAAAATGACTTTGATTGCCCCTAATTGCCCCTAATTATAGCCATATTTGACACTAAGTAGTTGTTGCATGCACATGCACCTACTAAATATAGTAGAATGACTTCTTTTATGGAACAAATTTTGAATCATAGAGTGTCATCTTTTTTAGGACGGAGGGAGCAACAACGATTTTATCTGAAAGTCACAAAATTGGATCCATTAGGTCAGTCCCAACCCTCCAATAAAGACGGTTTCCATAACATTAAATACCCTGCCACATAGGACTATTTGCTTATATGGCACTACATTAAATATAAGAGAGAAGGAAAAAAGCAAGAAACTGGGTCTTGCATAAGACCCAGTTTCTACACGAGATAATGGATAAAAAGCAAACATGATTGGTGTAGAGAAGAGAAGATGAATTTATTGATGATCCACAATGAGAAATCATGGGTTGGAGAATATAATTTCTAAAGTAGTGTCTTGATAAAATGGCACCATAGACACTACCTTAGTTCCTTAACCCTTTATCTACGAGAATTATTAATTTGAAGAGACACAAGTGCTAAAAAACACAAAACAAATTTAGAACCCCCAGACAATTAAAATTTTTAATATTGCTTCCTACCTTTTGTTCATATTTTAATACAATACTAGCAAGAACACAAATGCGACACATGTAAAGAAATTAGGAAGGTCAATATCCAACGATCAAATCAGATTACAATGGTTATAACATGGGTAGATAGGGGCGTGGATACGCAAAGCGGATAAGTTATTTAACTGGTGAAAAAATAGCCTCTAAATGATGGAAACCCTCTAGAAAAATACTCTAGCTGGTCATAAAGTGGAACACCCTGTTCGGCTGGATGGTTCCAACCAGTCAGCAGTGTTTTTCTCTCCATAAAAACTAGCACCAGCCACCAGCCACCAACCAGCCAGCAGTATTTTTCTCTCAGCAAAAACCAGCACCAGCCACCAGCCTCTGGCTGTCCCTGTTAGGTTGTGGCCACCCCTAATTTGTTCTCATGGAGTGTTATACAGTTTCATTTTTTATTGAACGTTCCTGTTGCATGTGCTTCTTGCTAGTTTTTATATAAACTTGATCAAATTTATGATAGTGTAATTTGGGATAGATAGAAACAAACTTATTTTAGAACAAAGAAAGAATGCATGTTTAGTGTCTAAAAGTTACGTACTCTGGTTTGTTCTAGCAAGATGGCATGATGCCATTCAAAGAAGAGATGATTAATTGGTCGTAAATAACATTTTACTATTGTATGAATTTTATTTCGGTAATGCTATACTCAGGGCGTCCGACGCCCAGACTAAAATCGGCCGGCTCATTCCCTGTGGATGCACCCCGCGTGGATGAAAAAAAACAGCATCCTTATCCACACGCTGCACCTGCCGCTGTATTCGTGCTTCCTTTCCTCTCGCCCGCAAGCGCCGCCGCTGCAGCTTTGCTCGCCGCTTAGGGCAGCTCCCGCGTGTGTGCTAACAGGGTGCTAGGATGAGAGAGAAGAAAAAGATAGAGGTGCAATACATTGGACCAGGAGTGCTTTTATCCTATGTAAAATTCCAGGCATGCGGACAATGGAGCTCGCCGCCGCCGTGGAGCTCGCGCTGCAGCCAGCCATGTGTCCCGCGGCCTCAGGGTTCGCGCCGCCACCGCTCAAGCTGCGGGCGTTCGTGAAGGAGGATCGAGGCGGTGGCCATGGCAGGGAAGGGCCAGGCGACCTTAAAGAGGCGCGGATTGCCGCTCCCCGCAGCCTGAGGCGCGACGCCGCCCGTCGCTCCCTCCACGGCCGGGGTGCGGCTGGGTGCAGGGTAGCCGGGCTCACCGGCTGCGTGGCAGGCCGCCTGAGGAGCTTCTGATGGCGGTGATGGGCAGCAGCAGGCGGGCCGAACGTGGCGGAGGCTTCCCCGGCGTCGTGTTGCATTAGGCATCCCACGGTGTTGCAATATATTTTTTTTGGATGTCGTAAAATTATAGGCACATTGTAATGGTTGGTTTTGATGTTTCATATGTTAATTTTTTATGTTGCAACCTCAGTTTTCATCGTTGTATAGAGATGTTGCAACGGTTGTTTTTTTCGTGTTTCACCCGCTACTTTTCCATATTACAACATCAATGTCCAATGTTTTATTGTGACTGATAAATGTCGCAAGAAACAAGCGTTTCATGTTGCGGCGCGTTTTTATGACTCGTTAAAGTTGTGATGAAATTTTTTTCCTAACTTTTTATTTTTTAATATTACATGCAACATGGTTCAAGTGTTGTAGTAGGATTTTTACGAGTGAAACTAACCGTCGGATACTAGACCCGGACGTCGGACATTCGGGCGCTAGTATGACCGACTTTTTAGAAAAGAGAATATATATTAATATTCCGGCCTCTGTATCGATTGATACGTATAGCCATTTAAAAGTTTCAACCAAAACTGAACATCCTCAGTCGAGTATCTTATTACATAACTGCAGCAAACAAAGCACGAACGGTCCAACCACCGACACACTCCTAACCACTCAACTAGCCGGAAGCCTATTACTAAGAAACCATCCATTGGACGCAAATAAATCTATCACGAGCACCTCAAGGGCACGACAAGCTGAGGTTATGTGAGGTCAATCTTCCTCTATTTGCATAAACGCCCAAAACCGGACCCAATGAGTCCCACGGAATAATACCTGCAAAGGAGAAAAGACTTTCGCATTGTTAAAAATAATATCATTTCGGCTTATCAAAATAGCCCAACAAAAGGCAGCCGCCTCTGACAACGATTGATACTTTGTTTTCTTGTCCACCCCATTAAGCCATCCATCAAACATATGCACAATATTCAAAAGACGGGGTAAACTAAAAGAAACATGTATCGCTCTCCAGATAAAATTGGCATTATAACAATCAAACATATGACCGATTTTATTTTAACTAGATTGAACCTTAATATAAGTCATCGCTGAAGAAGCGGAGATACCGAAGAACAATTTTATCCTCAAGCAAAGTTATAGTTTCCAAATAAATTTATTAGTGAACAACTTACGTGGTTGCATCAAATATTTATACATGGAGTGGACTGGAAATTATCCGTGTCCATGAAGATTCCAAGTAAATGTGCCCTCCTCATTTATTAGCCTAATATTGACAACTTTTACTAAATAAACAATTAACTCATCCAAACTAAAATTCTTTGAAATCAAACATTCAATGATACATGATTCACCATATTGATCACTGTGATACGAGAGTAGTTGACTATGTTATACAAGTTTTGGGTATATAGTCGGTACCCATAAGATCTGTTTGGTTGTTTGTAGCTACCTCCCTAAGCCAACTTGACCATGTTTGGATGCTTGTACAAGACCTTTAGCTTGACCCCACCTATGCAACCAACCCCTTGGCCTTGCTACATGGTAAAGCAGGAAACCTGCATAACGCCTGGCCAGCCTTGCACAAGCTCTAGGCCCAAATCCCCTCACCTCCCATCTATTTGCCTCCTTGCCGCCACCACAACCTCTTGCGCACCCCAGCACGCCTTACAAAATCGCAGCCGCCCAACCTCACCGTATCCAACCTTCCTGAATTGTCGCCGCTAACACCAACAAGCTCCCATGTGCTCATGGTGTGCGACGGCTAAGCTGGAGTGGAGCCTTACCCTCGCATTCCATCGTCACATACATAGTTGACCTCAACAACCTCCAACGCCGATAGAGATGACAACATCGCTGATCCTGACCACCGCTTGTCATTGCCTTCTCCATCTGTGGTGCCATCACTAAGGAGCTTCGCGCCACACGTAGCCTAATCGTACGTGCGGCGACGCCCCCCGCGCCTTGAATCTCAAGCTCCCACCTCCGCCCTCACCCCCAACCCGTAGTCTAATCTGTCCGCCATTTCTTGCAAGGTGAAAGAGGGCGAGGTCACGACGTAGGAGCTCAGGCACGCAGCCTCCTAAGCCCTGGTGCGAGCGGAGCGACCTCCCGGGCGGAGCTCCTAGAAGGCCTGCTGGCGCGCCAGGGCCGCGGCTGTGCGGGCGCGGCGGCGCCCATGGAGGCCGGCGGCAGGAGGCGGAGGCTATGCCATGCCGCAGCGGCCGC
>OAMR01002237.1:0-10940 GCA_900205405.1 Echinochloa crus-galli
CTGATTTTTCTAAATCTTTTGGTGAAACTCGCTGTTTAGTTGCTCATGGTTCCCCCCTGATTTGGAAGTGGCATCATCGATTGGGCCACTTGAGCTTTGATTTGCTTTGTCGTTTGAGTTCATTGGATTTAATTGATGGTTTACCGAAAATCAAGTTTGAAAAGGATTTGATTTGTGCTCCCTGCAAACATGGAAAAATGGTTGCTGCTTCTCATGCACCTGTGACTCAGGTGATGACGAGACGACCGGGTGAACTGTTACATATGGACACTGTTGGTCCAGCCCGTGTTCGGTCTGCTGGTGGGAAGTGGTATGTGCTCGTCGTTGTGGACGATTTTTCTCGATATTCATGGGTGTTCCTTTTGGAATCTAAGGATGAGGCTTTCTCACATGTTCATGATCTTGGTCTGAAGCTGAAAAATGAGTTGTCAAATAATGCCGTTAGAGCAATTCGCAGTGACAACGGTACGGAATTCAAGAATTCTCGCATGAAAGCTTTTTGTTCAGAACAAGGTTTAGATCATCAGTTTTCCTCACCTTACGTTCCTCCCCAGAATGGTGTTGTTGAGCGTAAAAATCGTACGCTTGTTGAGATGGCTAGGACAATGCTTGATGAACATAAAACTCCTAGACGTTTTTGGGCTGAGGCTATCAACACCGCTTGCTATGTTGCTAATCGCATTTTTCTGAGAGCTTTTCTAGGAAAAACATCTTATGAGTTGAGATTTGGTCGACCTCCCAAAGTTTTCCACCTTCGAGTTTTTGGCTGCAAGTGTTTTATATTGAAAAAGGGAAATTTGGATAAATTTGAATCGCGTTCTTCCGATGGGTTATTTTTGGGGTATGCCTTGCAAGGGCGAGCGTACCGTGTGCTTAATCTTGATACTAACCGCATCGATGAGACATGTGAGGTCACCTTTGACGAGACAATGCCTTGTTTTTCTTCTGCTTTTGAGTGTGCAGGTGATGATGAGATCGGGCAGGATATTTTTGAGGATGAGAAAGAGGAAGATGGATGTGACGACGACGATGACGATGATGCCCAGCCTGCGATGCAGGGGGAGCCTGGCGCCAAGCCTGAGCAGGCGCCCTCCACCACTTTGGAGGATGGACCATCGCCGACACGTACATCTACAGCAGAGCCTGCAGCTTCACCGACTGTTGATCATGTACCGGCTGCAGTTGAGGGGGAGGCAATTTCAGAACGTACAGCACCACGACACATTCAGAATCGTCATCCTGCCAAGAACATAATAGGTAATTTGGATGAACGCACGACAAGGAACAGAGGTACGAAAAATAAAAATTATTGTGTCTTTGCGCATACTGCCTTTGTTGCCTCTTTTGAACCCCGAGATGTTGGACATGCTTTATCTGATTCTAACTGGGTCAATGCCATGCATGAGGAGTTAGAAAATTTTGAACGGAATCAGGTTTGGGTTTTGGTTGATCCTCCTCCTTCTTGTAAACCAATTGGAACTAAATGGGTTTTTAAGAACAAACAAGGGGAAGATGGTCATGTTGTTAGAAATAAAGCTAGGCTGGTTGCTCAGGGCTTTTCTCAAAAAGAGGGTATTGATTATGGTGAAACTTTTGCTCCTGTTGCTCGTTTAGAAGCTATTCGTATTTTGCTTGCATTTGCTGCTTCACGTGGTTATAAGCTGTATCAAATGGACGTGAAAAGTGCTTTTCTAAACGGTTTTATAGAAGAAGAAGTTTATGTTAAACAACCGCCTGGTTTTGAACACCCCAATTTTCCTGATCGTGTTTTTAAGTTGCAGAAGGCTTTATATGGTTTGAAGCAAGCACCTCGTGCTTGGTATGCTAGATTGAAAACTTTTCTGCTTAAAAACGGGTTCAAAATGGGTTCAGTCGATAAAACTCTGTTTCTCCTCAGGCAAGGCAATGACACTTTAATAGTTCAGATTTACGTGGATGATATCATTTTCGGTGGTTCCTCTCATGCTCTTGTGAAAAAGTTTGCAGATGTGATGAGCAAAGAATTTGAGATGTCTATGATGGGCGAGCTGAATTTCTTTCTTGGCTTACAAATAAAACAAACTTCGGAAGGTACATTTGTGCATCAGGGAAAGTACACTAAGGATGTCCTGAAGAAGTTTGCTATGGATGATGCAAAGCCAATTTCTACGCCCATGCCGACTAGCGCAGCTTTGGATGCTGATGAGGACGGCGAGCCCGTGGATCAAAAGGAATATCGAAGCATGATTGGGTCGTTGCTGTACTTGACTGCTACGAGGCCAGATATACACTTTGCTGTGTGTATGTGTGCTCGTTTTCAGGCGTCCCCCCGGACTTCTCACCGTCAGGCGGTGAAACGCATAATGAGGTATCTTCGATTTACTCCTGAATTTGGTCTTTGGTACTCTACTGCTTCGACTCTCAGTTTGTGTGGTTATTCGGATGCTGATTTTGCTGGGTGTCGTTTGGATAGAAAGTCTACATCGGGTACTTGCCAGTTTTTGGGTTCTTCACTTGTTTCTTGGTCCTCTAGAAAACAATCCAATGTTGCTCAATCTACTACAGAGGCCGAGTATGTTGCTGCTGCTAGTTGTTGTTCCCAGCTTTTATGGATGATAGCTACCTTCCGCGATTTTGGTTTGTCGTTTTCTCGCGTTCCTCTCTTGTGTGACAGCACTAGCGCTATAAGTGTTGCAAAGAATCCTGTGCTTCATTCTAAGACGAAACATATTGAGGTTCGTCATCATTTTCTGAGGGATCATGTTGAGAAGGGTGATATTGAGCTTAAATACATTGATACTAGTCAGCAACTTGCTGATATTCTGACTAAACCACTCGATCAAACCACGTTTGCACGTTTGCGTGGTGAGTTCGGGGTGTGTTACCCATTCTAGTATAATTGTAAGTTGCTTCGGTTACATATGCTTTATACTTGTTTTGGCTAGTTTGCGACCGATGCTTTTGGAGAGGTTTTTGATGCTTTGCGTGACCAATTTTGTTTTGAAAACAACACATATATACTTAAAAATTTATGTTGGGCTTTGCGTGCTTCTTTGGACTTAGTGTCTTGTTGAATTCTCGATATATATCTTGCTCATGGTTCGGTTTGCTAGCTTTCTTTGCAATGAGTCAAAGACTTTGTCACTGCAAATGTAGTTTCTTTTGGGCCTATGGAAGGAAAGTTTCTTTGTGTCGCAAAGACACACATGAACCGGGCACCCTATAGTCCAGGGGCTGTCAAAAGATCCCAGATCAGCAGGGACATTAAAAGAAAAATGGGATATATTCAGCATAAAAATTGGGTTATAAAAGAAAAATATGGAATGCTGAAAAAGAGGGTATATTGAATATCATATGGACTGGTGATCTTGGAATGGCAGCCTAAGTTGGCTACTCACAGCTTGCCCGAGATGCAGGTGACGTGTGTGCCACGGGTTTGTCTTTCATGGCATAGACCTGACTGAAGCATTTGCATTGAACCTTGCTTGAAGGTTTTGTGGACTGTCGTGTGAGCTTGCTATATGTATTGCTTTCAGCTTGGTACTGAGTTTGGATTTTGCATGTTTTTGCCTGGCTAATTTGTTTTCAAAAAGACTTTAATTCTAAATTTCTATTGGTCATGGCATTGCGTTGCTTCTTCTCTAGATGGCTAGTGTTGTTGGTTAGCTATTATAAGTGTTTGGCATATGTCTCAGAAGTTTCTACTTGTGCTCTATCACATATTTCTCGAAATTTTATCTTGATGGAGTGCTTTGTCAACAAGGGGGAGAGTAAGTAGCGCACAAATTCATTTTCGCAGGGGGAGTTTGATTTTTGCTGAGACAACATGATTTGATATATGCATGAATTGAGGGGGAGTTTTGCTGAAATTGCTGAAATTCACTTTGGGGATTGTGTCGAGTCTAGCTTTTAGGATCAAGATTTTTTTTCTTTCTTTTTACTTTTCTTTTTAGCTCGATTAAATTTGTGCGGTGTGGTGTTGTCAATGCACTCATCAAGGGGGAGATTGAGATGCCGGTGGGCTAGCACCTTGGTGATGAGCGATTGACAACACGGTGTGCGTGTGACGTGTCTCTTGGCTGGTGCGGTTGCAGGTGACAGGTGGAGACGAGATACATGCGACGACGAGTGAAGAACGGAGATAGGATGCCATGCTGACGAACCGTGGGACGGTGAAGGGTGGATCGAGGCTCGCGTTCGAGGGACAGGCGATCGTGCGATGTACGTCTACTGTACCTGGCTGCATGGCGGGAGGACATCGTCGAGGGAGGTTTCCGGATTACGCCACAAAATCTGGGGTTCGCTGGTTGAGCCACAAAGCCATGCATCGTACCGGGACGCTCGTGCGGCGGGCGTTGGTCGAAGATGGAAATTCCGGCGATCGCGATACGATTTCGGATGGTCGTGTGGCGACATTGCGAGGATCACATCGCGGAGATGGAGGGATCGCGGACATCGTGGAATTTGCCATGGAGGACGTTAATTGGAAATAAAATTCCTGCCGTTACGCGTTGAAAATTGAGTCCTAATTGATTGCGTATTGGCAGAGTTGTAATTTAGGTAGGCCACCCTTTAGGGATATAAATACGTGGCACCTGGGGTTGGGAGACGTATTCCTTTTGCTACAGTACCGCGGTTACTATTCACGGACGTGAACAGTAACGAAGCGCTACAGTAACCGGGAACCATCTCTCTTCCTTTTTGTCTAGCCTAGGGTTTTGATTCCTAGACTTCTCACCGTCAGGCGGTGAAACGCATAATGAGGTATCTTCGATTTACTCCTGAATTTGGTCTTTGGTACTCTACTGCTTCGACTCTCAGTTTGTGTGGTTATTCGGATGCTGATTTTGCTGGGTGTCGTTTGGATAGAAAGTCTACATCGGGTACTTGCCAGTTTTTGGGTTCTTCACTTGTTTCTTGGTCCTCTAGAAAACAATCCAATGTTGCTCAATCTACTACAGAGGCCGAGTATGTTGCTGCTGCTAGTTGTTGTTCCCAGCTTTTATGGATGATAGCTACCTTCCGCGATTTTGGTTTGTCGTTTTCTCGCGTTCCTCTCTTGTGTGACAGCACTAGCGCTATAAGTGTTGCAAAGAATCCTGTGCTTCATTCTAAGACGAAACATATTGAGGTTCGTCATCATTTTCTGAGGGATCATGTTGAGAAGGGTGATATTGAGCTTAAATACATTGATACTAGTCAGCAACTTGCTGATATTCTGACTAAACCACTCGATCAAACCACGTTTGCACGTTTGCGTGGTGAGTTCGGGGTGTGTTACCCATTCTAGTATAATTGTAAGTTGCTTCGGTTACATATGCTTTATACTTGTTTTGGCTAGTTTGCGACCGATGCTTTTGGAGAGGTTTTTGATGCTTTGCGTGACCAATTTTGTTTTGAAAACAACACATATATACTTAAAAATTTATGTTGGGCTTTGCGTGCTTCTTTGGACTTAGTGTCTTGTTGAATTCTCGATATATATCTTGCTCATGGTTCGGTTTGCTAGCTTTCTTTGCAATGAGTCAAAGACTTTGTCACTGCAAATGTAGTTTCTTTTGGGCCTATGGAAGGAAAGTTTCTTTGTGTCGCAAAGACACACATGAACCGGGCACCCTATAGTCCAGGGGCTGTCAAAAGATCCCAGATCAGCAGGGACATTAAAAGAAAAATGGGATATATTCAGCATAAAAATTGGGTTATAAAAGAAAAATATGGAATGCTGAAAAAGAGGGTATATTGAATATCATATGGACTGGTGATCTTGGAATGGCAGCCTAAGTTGGCTACTCACAGCTTGCCCGAGATGCAGGTGACGTGTGTGCCACGGGTTTGTCTTTCATGGCATAGACCTGACTGAAGCATTTGCATTGAACCTTGCTTGAAGGTTTTGTGGACTGTCGTGTGAGCTTGCTATATGTATTGCTTTCAGCTTGGTACTGAGTTTGGATTTTGCATGTTTTTGCCTGGCTAATTTGTTTTCAAAAAGACTTTAATTCTAAATTTCTATTGGTCATGGCATTGCGTTGCTTCTTCTCTAGATGGCTAGTGTTGTTGGTTAGCTATTATAAGTGTTTGGCATATGTCTCAGAAGTTTCTACTTGTGCTCTATCACATATTTCTCGAAATTTTATCTTGATGGAGTGCTTTGTCAACAAGGGGGAGAGTAAGTAGCGCACAAATTCATTTTCGCAGGGGGAGTTTGATTTTTGCTGAGACAACATGATTTGATATATGCATGAATTGAGGGGGAGTTTTGCTGAAATTGCTGAAATTCACTTTGGGGATTGTGTCGAGTCTAGCTTTTAGGATCAAGATTTTTTTTCTTTCTTTTTACTTTTCTTTTTAGCTCGATTAAATTTGTGCGGTGTGGTGTTGTCAATGCACTCATCAAGGGGGAGATTGAGATGCCGGTGGGCTAGCACCTTGGTGATGAGCGATTGACAACACGGTGTGCGTGCGTGTGACGTGTCTCTTGGCTGGTGCGGTTGCAGGTGACAGGTGGAGACGAGATACATGCGACGACGAGTGAAGAACGGAGATAGGATGCCATGCTGACGAACCGTGGGACGGTGAAGGGTGGATCGAGGCTCGCGTTCGAGGGACAGGCGATCGTGCGATGTACGTCTACTGTACCTGGCTGCATGGCGGGAGGACATCGTCGAGGGAGGTTTCCGGATTACGCCACAAAATCTGGGGTTCGCTGGTTGAGCCACAAAGCCATGCATCGTACCGGGACGCTCGTGCGGCGGGCGTTGGTCGAAGATGGAAATTCCGGCGATCGCGATACGATTTCGGATGGTCGTGTGGCGACATTGCGAGGATCACATCGCGGAGATGGAGGGATCGCGGACATCGTGGAATTTGCCATGGAGGACGTTAATTGGAAATAAAATTCCTGCCGTTACGCGTTGAAAATTGAGTCCTAATTGATTGCGTATTGGCAGAGTTGTAATTTAGGTAGGCCACCCTTTAGGGATATAAATACGTGGCACCTGGGGTTGGGAGACGTATTCCTTTTGCTACAGTACCGCGGTTACTATTCACGGACGTGAACAGTAACGAAGCGCTACAGTAACCGGGAACCATCTCTCTTCCTTTTTGTCTAGCCTAGGGTTTTGATTCCTAGACTTCTCACCGTCAGGCGGTGAAACGCATAATGAGGTATCTTCGATTTACTCCTGAATTTGGTCTTTGGTACTCTACTGCTTCGACTCTCAGTTTGTGTGGTTATTCGGATGCTGATTTTGCTGGGTGTCGTTTGGATAGAAAGTCTACATCGGGTACTTGCCAGTTTTTGGGTTCTTCACTTGTTTCTTGGTCCTCTAGAAAACAATCCAATGTTGCTCAATCTACTACAGAGGCCGAGTATGTTGCTGCTGCTAGTTGTTGTTCCCAGCTTTTATGGATGATAGCTACCTTCCGCGATTTTGGTTTGTCGTTTTCTCGCGTTCCTCTCTTGTGTGACAGCACTAGCGCTATAAGTGTTGCAAAGAATCCTGTGCTTCATTCTAAGACGAAACATATTGAGGTTCGTCATCATTTTCTGAGGGATCATGTTGAGAAGGGTGATATTGAGCTTAAATACATTGATACTAGTCAGCAACTTGCTGATATTCTGACTAAACCACTCGATCAAACCACGTTTGCACGTTTGCGTGGTGAGTTCGGGGTGTGTTACCCATTCTAGTATAATTGTAAGTTGCTTCGGTTACATATGCTTTATACTTGTTTTGGCTAGTTTGCGACCGATGCTTTTGGAGAGGTTTTTGATGCTTTGCGTGACCAATTTTGTTTTGAAAACAACACATATATACTTAAAAATTTATGTTGGGCTTTGCGTGCTTCTTTGGACTTAGTGTCTTGTTGAATTCTCGATATATATCTTGCTCATGGTTCGGTTTGCTAGCTTTCTTTGCAATGAGTCAAAGACTTTGTCACTGCAAATGTAGTTTCTTTTGGGCCTATGGAAGGAAAGTTTCTTTGTGTCGCAAAGACACACATGAACCGGGCACCCTATAGTCCAGGGGCTGTCAAAAGATCCCAGATCAGCAGGGACATTAAAAGAAAAATGGGATATATTCAGCATAAAAATTGGGTTATAAAAGAAAAATATGGAATGCTGAAAAAGAGGGTATATTGAATATCATATGGACTGGTGATCTTGGAATGGCAGCCTAAGTTGGCTACTCACAGCTTGCCCGAGATGCAGGTGACGTGTGTGCCACGGGTTTGTCTTTCATGGCATAGACCTGACTGAAGCATTTGCATTGAACCTTGCTTGAAGGTTTTGTGGACTGTCGTGTGAGCTTGCTATATGTATTGCTTTCAGCTTGGTACTGAGTTTGGATTTTGCATGTTTTTGCCTGGCTAATTTGTTTTCAAAAAGACTTTAATTCTAAATTTCTATTGGTCATGGCATTGCGTTGCTTCTTCTCTAGATGGCTAGTGTTGTTGGTTAGCTATTATAAGTGTTTGGCATATGTCTCAGAAGTTTCTACTTGTGCTCTATCACATATTTCTCGAAATTTTATCTTGATGGAGTGCTTTGTCAACAAGGGGGAGAGTAAGTAGCGCACAAATTCATTTTCGCAGGGGGAGTTTGATTTTTGCTGAGACAACATGATTTGATATATGCATGAATTGAGGGGGAGTTTTGCTGAAATTGCTGAAATTCACTTTGGGGATTGTGTCGAGTCTAGCTTTTAGGATCAAGATTTTTTTTCTTTCTTTTTACTTTTCTTTTTAGGTGATGACGAGACGACCGGGTGAACTGTTACATATGGACACTGTTGGTCCAGCCCGATTTCGGTCTGCTGGTGGGAAGTGGTATGTGCTCGTTGTTGTGGACGATTTTTCTCGATATTCATGGGTGTTCTTTTTGGAATCTAAGGATGAGGCTTTTTCACATGTTCATGATCTTGTTCTGAAGCTGAAAAATGAGCTCTCAAGTAATGCCATTAGAGCAATTCGCAGTGACAATGGTACAGAATTCAAGAATTCTCGTATGAAAGTTTTTTGTTCAGAACATGGTTTAGATCATCAGTTTTCCTCACCTTACGTTCCTCCCCAGAATGGTGTTGTTGAGCGTAAAAATCGTACGCTTGTTGAGATGGCTAGGACAATGCTTGATGAACATAAAACTCCTAGACGTTTCTGGGCTGAGGCTATCAACACCGCTTGCTATATTGCTAATCGCATTTTTTTGAGAGCTTTTCTGGGAAAACATCTTATGAGTTGAGATTTGGTCGACCTCCCAAAGTTTCCCACTTTCGAGTTTTTGGCTGCAAGTGTTTTATATTGAAAAAGGGAAATTTGGATAAATTTGAATCGCGTTCTTCTGATGGGTTATTCTTGGGGTATGCCTTGCAAGGGCGAGCGTACCGTGTGCTTAATCTTGCTACTAACCGCATCGAGGAGACATGTGAGGTCACCTTCGACGAGACAATGCCTTGTTTCTCTTCAGTTTTTGAGTGTGCAGGTGATGATGAGATCGGGCAGGATATTTTTGAGGATGAGAAAGAGGAAGATGGATGTGACGACGACGACGACGATGATGCCCAGCCTGCAGCTCAGGAGGAGCCTGACGCGCATGTTGAGCAGGAGCCCTCCACCACTTTGGAGGATGGACCATCACTGACACGTACATCCACAGCAGAGCCTGCAGTTTCACCGACTGTTGATCATGTACCGACTGTAGTTGAGGGGGAGGCAATTTCAGAACGTACAGCACCACGACACATTCAGAATCGTCATCCTCCCAAGAACATAATAGGTAATCTGGATGAGCGCACGACAAGGAACAGAGGTATGAAAAATAAAAACTATTGTGTCTTTGCGCATACTGCTTTTGTTGCCTCTTTTGAACCCCGAGATGTTGGACATGCTTTATCTGATTCTAATTGGGTCAATGCCATGCATGAGGAGTTAGAAAATTTTGAACGGAATCAGGTTTGGGTTTTGGTTGATCCTCCTCCTTCTTGTAAACCAATTGGAACTAAATGGGTTTTTAAGAACAAACAAGGGGAAGATGGTCATGTTGTTAGAAATAAAGCTAGGTTGGTTGCTCAGGGTTTTTCTCAAAAAGAGGGTATTGATTATGGTGAAACTTTTGCTCCTGTTGCTCGTTTAGAAGCTATTCGTATTTTGCTTGCATTTGCTGCTTCACGTGGTTATAAGCTGTATCAAATGGACGTGAAAAGTGCTTTTCTAAACGGTTTTATAGAAGAAGAAGTTTATGTTAAACAACCGCCTGGTTTTGAACACCCCAATTTTCCTGATCGTGTTTTTAAGTTGCAGAAGGCTTTATATGGTTTGAAGCAAGCACCTCGTGCTTGGTATGCTAGATTGAAAACTTTTCTGCTTAAAAACGGGTTCAAAATGGGTTCAGTCGATAAAACTCTGTTTCTCCTCAGGCAAGGCAATGACACTTTAATAGTTCAGATTTACGTGGATGATATCATTTTCGGTGGTTCCTCTCATGCTCTTGTGAAAAAGTTTGCAGATGTGATGAGCAAAGAATTTGAGATGTCTATGATGGGCGAGCTGAAATTTTTTCTTGGCTTACAAATAAAACAAACTTCGGAAGGTACATTTGTGCATCAGGGAAAGTACACGAAGGATGTCCTGAAGAAGTTTGCGATGGATGATGCGAAGCCAATTTCTACGCCCATGCCGACTAGCGCTGCTTTGGATGCTGATGAGGATGGAGAGCCCGTGGATCAAAAGGAATATCGAAGCATGATTGGGTCGCTGTTGTACTTGACTGCTACGAGGCCAGATATACACTTTGTTGTGTGTATGTGTGCTCGTTTTCAGGCGTTCCCCAGGACTTCTCACCGTCAGGCGGTGAAGCGCATAATGAGGTATCTTCGATTTACTCCTGTATTTGGCCTTTGGTACTCTGCTGCTTCAACTCTCAGTTTGTGTGGTTATTCGGATGCTGATTTTGCTGGGTGTCG
>OAMR01001646.1:0-21230 GCA_900205405.1 Echinochloa crus-galli
CCGACAGATACACTATCGCTAATGTGGGTTATAACGACAGCACGTCCATTGCTGCTGCTGGGCTGTGGTGTAGTGGGTGTCGTTTGTATTGCTTTGTACTCGGCCGAGCTTCATGAAGCTTGGACGAGCGTATGGGTTACAATGCGAGGTGCAATGTCGCGTATTGTCTCGTGTCCCTCATGGGGGTGCCCTAGGCCGCCTTATATAGGGTTGACGGGCTAGGGTTTACAAGTCGGTTTCCATCTAGACCTACTTGATTCCGACAAGGACTCTAGTCCAGGTCGGCTACAACAGAATATCCCTGGATATTCGGATGAACCGCCCGCCGGGTCTTCATCAAACTTGTCCACCAAGTCGGGGAGCCCGTGTGGGCCGCCTAGGGGTCGGCCCGCAAGCTTGTCAGACGTGGGCCCTGGCCGCCGTGGTCTGGACTGACAGTGGGCCCAGGGGTATCCATATCCCACAAGCCCCCGAGCAACGTGCAAGCGCGTGACGAACTGCTTGATGAAGGAACGAGGCCAATGTAGTCGGCTGAAGGTACTTCAGCTTGTAGTCGGCACAAGGGTGGGCGATGCTCAAGAAGAGAACACCCAATACGACGCCGAGTTCTTCGAGGTAGTCGGTCGGTCCTCATGAGGGCCGAGTACAGGGCGACGATTAGGAGCACTGTATACAGTAGCCCCCGAGCAATGGGTCGGTTAGTATAAGCGAGCCAAAGCTCATAAAAGTAATCGAACGACATGTTGCCCGATAGTTGGTGAAGGCTTTCTACCACCAAGGATGAGTTTCTGAGTTGCGGTGCTTGCCCAGTCAATCATGTTGGCTGGGGCAGCGGTAGGTGAGAGCATGCTGCCACCAAGGAAAGGGCCACAGTGTGTTGATAACGATGCGGAAAAGACGCCACTGAGCATGCTTAGTCAAAAGCAATAAAGGCCGACAGCACGGGGATACAATCGATGTGCATGCGCCTCTGTGCCCGGCTGTCGATTGGTCACGGGCCAGCAGTGCCCGGCCATCGGCGCCTATATATAGATACACCTGCGCGGTGTGCCATCGCAGTAATTTTAGGAGGTGAGCCAACATGTGGAGCCTGAAATTCCATCCTCCCGAGGGATTCGAGAGTAAGAGTAGGGTGATCCAAGGTGCATGCCTTGGTGCTTGTTGTTGATGCCAGAAGAAGGGCGGCGAAGGGTGGTGCAGATGCTGCGGGAAAGGAGCTTGGCATCGCGGGATGAGGTCAAGGTTGAGGTGGGCTTCTTCCGGGCGCTCATCGAGGATGTCCCGTAGGGCCCGGTCTCGGCTCCATTGGTGGTGTTTAGTCCCTGCCCTCTTCCAGCAATGCAGCCACGAGGTCCTTCAGTTGGTGGGATGCCAGAAGAAAACTGGCGAGGGAGCTGTGGAAACTGCCTCTGGTGCTTGTAAGCTGACTACCTAACTGAAGTGGTCCAAGAGCTGCCTAACAAGTGGTTCATGTATTTGTATCTTTAAACGACCATTGGCCTCTTTAAACGACCATTGGCCGAGTGTACTTTGTCTTTCTAAATTCGCAGCTTCGCGAAATAGGAACATGTATGTTCGCTTTGGTGGTGACTGGTGTCCAGCCCCTGTTAGAGGTTAGCATGATCCTTTAGATACACCGAACCCTACCCAGCGCCCAGCCCCCGAGCATGCGAGGATCTTGGTATGGTTCTCTTGAAATGCGCCGAGTCCTTTCATGGCGCCCAGCCCCCGAGCATGCGAGGGTCTTGGCATGGTTCTCTTGGAACGCGCCGAGTCCTTTCACGGTGCCCAGCCCCCGAGCATGCGAGGATCTTGGCATGATTCTCTTGGAACGCGCCGAGTCCTTTCACGACGTCCAGCCCCGAGCATGCGAGGGTCTTGACTTGGTCCTCTTAGAACGCGCCGGGTTCTTTTACGGCGCCCAGTCCCCGAGCATGCAAGGGTCTTGGCATGGTTCTCTTGGAACGCGCCGAGTCCTTTCATGGCGCCCAGCCCCCGAGCATGCGAGGGTCTTGGCATGGTTCTCTTGGAACGCGCCGAGTCCTTTCACGGCGCCCAGCCCCCGAGCATGCGAGGGTCTTGGCATGGTTCTCTTGGCACGCGCGGAGTTGTTTTATGGCGCCCAGCCCCCTAGCATGCGAGGGTCTTGGCCTGGTCCTCTTGGAACGCGCCGAGTCCTTTTATGGCGCCCAGCCCCTGAGCATGCGAGGGTCTTGGCATGGTTCTCTTGGACCGCACCGAGTCTTTTCATGACATCCAGCCCCTGAGCCTGCGAGGGTCTTGGCTTGGTTCTCTTGGAATGCGCCAAGTCCTTTCACGGCGCCCAGCCCCCGAGTATGCGAGGGTCTTGGCCATGTCCTCTTGGAATGTGCCGAGTTCTTTCGAATGGAAATATATCCCGTTCGTCAATCTCGGATCCGGCGGATCGTGTATCGCCAATCCTACGGATTCTCTCCGTTAGTTTCAGAGCCGTTAGATCAGGGCGGTGCCGCGTTATAAATACGCAACTGGGGACGCCGTCGACGTCATCCCACCGTTGCGCCGCACCCTTCGTCTTCCTCGCTGCCGCTTTTGCTTAGCCCGCCATTGCGCCTAAGCGAGCTCCCCAAGGCCGTGCAGGACCCGTAGATCGGTCCTCGTTAGTGAGGCTGCGTACCCTCGCTTACCTCCATCCCACATTTCACCGCCACCGAGAGAGATTCATGGCCGAAGAAGCCGCCGCCCACGCCACCGCCGAAGCTCTTATTGCGGCCGGAGTGCCGTCGGAGACCGAGCAAGACGCGAGCTGGGGCAAGACGAAGATGACGATGGAGCATCTGGAGGACATGGCGAACCGGGGGGTGCTGGCCCCGAAGAACACCATGGCGTGGAGGCTGCCGGGGAAGGAGAACAGGTCGTACGAGAACACCAACGAGGTCGCCGTCTTCGCGTTCTTCGTTGAGCGTGGCTTCAGCACGCCGACCGGCGATTTCTTCCGAGGGCTGCTGTACTACTACGGTCTGGAGCTTTCCCATCTTAATCCCAACGGAATTTTCGACATTTCTTTCTTCATGTACTTGTGTGAGGCATATCTCGAATTGCATCCCACTTTCATCTGTGGCGGTACTTGTACCTCGTCAAGCGCATTGGCTCGGGGAAGAGGGGAGACGGCCCTACTCGGATTACCTGTGGGGCGGGCATTGCCCTGCGTGCGGGGAGGCAGAAGGTGTACTTTGATCTACAGCTGAATGACTGCCACAAGGATTGGCGCCAGGAATGGTTCTTGATGACGGACCAGCCGCCCATGCTTCCTTGGAGGACCGGCATGGCACCCAAGGAGCGGGACTCTTGGTGTGACTTGCCGGTCGGGGATGAGGCGAAGGACATCCCCGCGCTTCTGGAGAAGATCGCCGGGCTGAAGCGGAAAGGACTGACCGCTACAGCAGTGGCGATATCATTTGTGTCCCGGGCGATCCATCCGATCAAGGATCGGGTTCACCCGGCATATGAGTTTTCCGGCCGCCTCGACCCGACCCGGGAGACCACCCGGGGGATCAACTCAGATGAAGTTATTGGGCGTGTAGGCGCCATGATGCTGGGAGAGGTGACCAATCTTGGTGCCCCACGTCCTTTCACGTTGAAGAATCCTCCACTTGCTGTAACGCTTCCTCTTCCTTATTTCTTTTCCACGTTCATAATTGTTTTAGCTTGCTTGTCGTTTGAGTTCGTGCTGTAATTTTTGCTCTAGAGGTGACCAAGCGCTTCTTCAGCCCGGCGCCATTGCCTGCTGCGGATCCGGCGCTGCGTCGAAAGGTGATGAGGCCGGAGGAGGCGAGGGATGACCAGCTTCCGGTCATTGAGGCTCTTGAGGACTGGGAGTCGGAAGAGTTTGGCTCCTCTCCGCGTACAGAAGATGGTGCCGCCAAGGCGGTGGGATCCGCTTCTACTACTAGCAGAACTCGGGCAAGTACCCGGAAGCTGGCGTCGTCTTAGGCGCTGACGGCAGCGGCCAAGACTCGGAAGAGGCAATCCTTAGCGCTAGCGGCGCCCGAATTACATCGACCGAAGAGGCATCGCACAGGAGCGACGCTAGCAGCCAGCGATGACGTTGGTGCATCAGCTGACGAGGAAGGTGAAGATCAGTAGCAGGGCGGCCCGGCGGAGATGGCATTGATGTCCTCCTCCACCCCTGTGATAGTTCCGGCGGATGGTCGGCCGCCGCGCCCGTTTGGTTTGGTCTTCAAACGACCTAGTAGGAGTAACAGGTTAGAGTCCAGACTTGGTTAAGTTGCTCTTTGTACTCGGTCTTTGATCCATGTGTTTATTTGCTTGCTGCGCGGCTTGTGTCTGCAGGGAGCTAGCCGTGTTTTCGGACACATTGCGCACTCACTCTGCGATGGGGGTGATCACAAGGACTCTGTATCAACAGGCTCGGCTGTCTCTAGGGGGTTGCCACAACCGACAATGCTGCCAGCGTGCCCAACAGGCGATGGTGCAGCTGGGTTGGCCTTTGCACCTCCGGAGGAAGCGTTGATTGCGTCACAGGTTGCTCCAAGTGCCGGAAGGGTTACTGGATCGGGTGTAGACCCAGACATGCCGGAGCTCGACGATGATGCCCTTCCTGTTCAGGATCCCGAGCAGGATGAAGGCATTGGGAGAGAGGAGGAGGAAGTCGGCCGGTCTGAATGCTTCGAGCGTCTGGCCAAGAAGAACCAAGAGGTGCAGGAACAGATACGCAGCACCTCCGGCACTATGCTGGAGAGTATGGAGGTAATCTTTTCGCACGCCTTGCTTTCGAGTGTACGATGGATGTGTGAACTTCTCTGGGGTGCAGGTTCTGATGTCTGGGCCGGAGAATGTGCGAGGATGATGCGCGTGGCCGAAGACGAGTACCGCGAGCTGCAGGACCCGAGGGCCTGGGTGCGCACCATTGCCAACGAGGCTCGTGGGCTGGCGATTCAGAAGGACTCGGATATGGAGGGCGCGACGCAGCTTAACCAGGAGCTCATGAACCAGCTAGAGGCAGCCAATACTAGTAAGTCCTATTTAGCCATCCAAGTTCTTTTGTTGATGGGGCACTCGGCTATTTTTCACATTGTGACTGCCTGTGTTGTTTCGCTTTCTCAGATCATGCCCAAGAAAAGGAGCGCCTCCAGAACTGGCTCGAGGTTGTGGACGGCAAGTACAAGGAGACGGCCACCGTTCTTGAGCAGAGGGACGCGGAGTTGAAGCGCGCCCTAGAATGTGAGCGAAGGCCTGTGTAGCGTCGACTTGAGTTTCCAGTGTGTACGAAGCATGGCTACGGGTGGTTTTCCTGCACAGGTCATGCCAGCGAGAAGAAAATCTGGGAGAAGGTCGAGAAGATGAAGGAGGAGATCCAGGACCTCGTCGGTGCGCATCGCCGGGCACTTGGCAGCCATGAAGTTGCCATGAAAGGTATGTCCTGCTGCCGATCTTCGTTCTTTTGCCGAGCATTCGTGACGCCGGTCTTTCGCTAACCCGTGCACTTGTGCAGAGGCTGCGGATCGCTACAATGCTTTGACGCAGGCTGCCCTGTTCGCTTGTGATGGCATCCATGCACTGGATGGTCGGCCGGCGGTGTGACGGCCGGAACCCGACGGAGCTATCTTGCCGCATCCGACTCTGGTACCCTGCCCGCCTGCCCTTGCTGTATCGGCTTCCCACGCTCCCCTGCCTGCGTGCCCTTCCTGCATCGGCTCCCCACCTTCCCCTGCCTGCGTGCCCCTGATGCACCGCCTCCTTGCCTGCCCCTATTGCGCTTCAAGATTGGAGTTGGACTGCGCTGCCGCAGGACTCGCCTCCAACTCGGGGAGGAGGAGCGAGGAGAAGGAATCTGACAGGTAGATGGAAACTTTGGGGAAGAAGAATCACCTCTGACTCAGGGAGGAGGAGCAAAGGAGAAGAAATCAGTGGGGAGATGGAATCCGGTGGAAGAAGAATCGAATCCGCGATGAAATCGGCGAGCGGATTGAGTCACAGGTTGACCGGTGGGGAGCGATGATGACATCAGCAAGGAGATTGATGACGTCATCCGTCAAATATCCCCCTGCATTGCGAAGGGTCAAAATCATATGTATCACAAATTTATTTATATATAAAATGCTAACAAAAAAATTGATTCAATTTGGTAATTCTTTTGCAATCCAGAAATAGTCTAAATATTGTCAAATAGCCACATCTTTGTTCGAATTTGAATAAATTAGAATATAGCACTCATCTGACACCATCAAAATAGGACACCTTAACACTGTAGATAACACCTGTCGTGTTTGTAGAACTTTAGAGCCATTCGTAGTTAATTAAACCAGAGAATTGAATTGGAAATCGAATCGAATCACACAAGTAAACCTCTCTGTTCTGCTCCTTCCCTGCGTGCTATTAGTTGCATAGGTTCCTGACGCGTGGGTTTTGGCGTGGCCGATCTCAGCACCTTCAATCCAGAATGAGCAGCTTGCAGATGCTGGAATAATATTTTCCCTTTTCTGAAAAAAAAGGGCAGCCGGGCGGCAGCTACGTTGTCCATATTTCTCTTCCCTCTCCTTCCTCGAGATCCATATGTTCCTATTAGACAGTGAAATTATTCGTGCTGCAAAAACTCTTCACAAGGCTGGCTTAATTGGAGCCACAGTTGCCGGCTCACCACAGGTCCCCATTGCTGTCGGCGCTGTCTCCTCGGCTCGCACGCAGCTCGCTCACCCGTCCGTGTCGCAACTCAGGGACGCATGGACGGTAGAGTGTTGATCATCAACCCACCCGTAATGGAACATGTTGTAGCCGACGTCGTCCACCTTGTGCAAGGAGCCAAGGACACCTTTCTTCTCAACAACCGCCGCCACAATTGCTAGATGAGACGATCAATCTCTAATCCCTGCGTCTGCGTTGCATGGAGGGATATAGTGCATATCGATCACACGAACCCACACTTGGGTGGATATGGTTTTTTTCCGGGTTGGCTTGGATTGACTTTTATATTACAGCCAATAATTAGTGTTCGTCTGTTCGATTCCAATTCCAATTCGAGTTACCCGGCCACACATGTAGGAGACGACTGAGACTCTTATGTATTATTAAGAGAATAGATTAGAGGATTTTTGTAAAATTATGACATACCGCTGTCAATTCTTACTTTAGTATTAGGTATAGAGTACAGATTTTGCTGATCGTGGTGTGAAGTGAATTGAAAGTATATTTAAAATGATACTTAAGTATAAAACATGCTATATGAAATTGGGAAAAGAAAAGTTACACAACTCGAATAATGATAATAAAATGGAGTTGTTGGTGAGTTTAACTCTTAAAATTTGGTTTATAATTAATTGAATGGAGTTGTCAAATTCCTACGGAGTAGATCTACCCCTACTAGGGAAGCAAAGAAAAAATCATTTATTCTTCAAGGTATTCCCTGTGTTTCCTCAAGATATGCTTTTATTACGAAATTCCAGTATTTTCTGTAAAGAACCACACAAACATATTGCCTCTACTAAACTATTCTCATGTTTAAAAATATATCATATAGAAATTTCAAATAGGAGACCATTAGCCTTCACATTTTATTTTCTATTTCATAACAAATTTTTGATATTTTTGAAACAAAGGACTCATAATTTTTCTTTCGCCCCGGGCCCCTAAAATGTCTGGACCGGCCCTGGGCAGTGCCAGGGGGACTCAAGCCCCTCTACCTGCTAGTGCTAGAGCTGCATCACAAGAGGGCTCACGGAAGCCCATAGCGCTTGTGGTTTCAGAGAGGGAGGCTTCGTCTTGTGCGACGTCTACACCGTTGGCTACTACAACCAGAGCCTGATCCAGCTGTGGCCTGAGGACCCTTCTCTCTATATCACGGTCAGGAGGTTTGGAAGTTACCATCCAGGGCAGAGAGTTTGAGGAAGCTATTGGCGAGCTAGCAAGGGCTATGGCACACAGGACAGTGACCTCGTCAACCCAACGGCACTTTGCCAAGGGACAAAAGCCCGTGGATACAGATGAATACAGGCTCACATGTACGCGCTAGCGCAGTGTGCCCCCAGCCTGACTGCCCAAGATTGTGACACGTGCCTAACACAGATTATCAAGATGTTGTTTCTATCAGCTGACAAGACCGCCGGTGGGAGAGCTGCCACACTTTGGTGCCGGTACGGCCCACTGTCAGTGGCGGAGCTATAGGGGGGCTCTAGCCCCCCTACCCATCTGTAACCCATGGAGCCCCCCTAAGCCCTCTCTATAATTTTTTATCATGGAAGAAGGAGAGGGAGAAGAAAATAGAGACAAATAGAGAGAGAGAGAAATGAGAGGGAGAGGAGGAAGTACAAGTATGAGGAGGATCATCCCCCCTAGGCGTCAATCCTGCCTCCGTCGCTGCCCACTGTCACTCTTGCAGCGACCTTCGGTATGGACAGAACACAACAGAAATCTTTATTTGTGCGTTTTCTTCAATTTATTTTGGTGACACGAAGTATACATATACATGTGGTTGCATTTGCAGAAGATGCCAAGCCAAGTGATAAGAAGTACACAAAAAAGGATATAGCAATTTGGGTGTCTGGCGTCATCGGTACCATGCTGTTTTTAGGGAATTTGATCCTAGCCACAATGTTGTACTGTCGAAACAGGAAAAAACGACGGCTCTCGTGTTAGTTACATTCCTCTGAATTGCCGATAGAAAATGAAGGGTGGAGGAGGGAATTCGGAGGCCTCCCCAAAATAGGGGGCATAACGGAGAGTTTGTTGGAGTGCTTTTTTTTGACTTGTCAGGGTAGAGGCATGTTTAGAGGACCCGATGAAATCTACGCAATTTTTGGTATATTTTAATTCCAAAAATTAACAACAAATTCATGATGATAGTGAGTGCTCCAGTGATAGCATGATATGTACGAGTGTTCGAGTTAAATCTCCAAATTAACAAGAACAACAAAGTGAAACAGAACCAAGAATGGTTTAGTATGTACCCAGAGGTGGGGATGGTATCGGAGGCACCATATGTGCCGTTACTAGCTGGAGAACTTGACATTCTCGACGGGCCTTGCTCGAAGTAGCCGATCTAATTCGGTGCAGTGGCATCCCTCGAACGGCCTCCTGGAAGTAGTTGTTCAGAGCCTCCGGGATATGTAGTCGTTCGCTTGACGAAGACAACAACCGGGACATAGAGGAAGTAGTCGTTCGCTCGAACGAACACGGCCACCGGGAAGTATAGTTGTTCGCTTGCCCAAGGTGCTGCTGGGGGAAGTAGTCGTTCATAGCGAGCAGTCGCGTACGAGTACGCTCCCCAAAAATCTTATCGCCCGCCTATCCCGAGCAGGATCGCTAGGTAAGAAGGTTCGGAGGCTTGCTCACGCAAGCAATGCGCGCGCAAAGTTTGCGTTGGGAATGCAAAAGCGGGCAGCAACAGTTGAGGGAGCAAGGAGAGATGTATCGCATACCCAACATGGGAGGGGCACCTCCTTTTATATAGGCGCTAGGAGAAGGTGGTTCATTGAACCTGGACACTATTGATGTGCATCATCAATTACTAGTAACGGATGAAAATAGATGTCATATATTACAAGTAACAGTCAAAACTTAATTCATTGAGTTATCAATTCTCGTTAACAGCTCTAATTGAGTCAAGAATGAGCCATCAATCCTTCTTTACCAAGGTTTAAAGTAAATAACTCCCTAGCATTATCTAGTGGATAGTTTTAATTCTTATTAGATTAATTGTGACTAAATGGGCCAAGACCCAATTAATCCAACAACTTCTGTGTCACAGTCAAATCACATTTCAACGCAAGCAATTGAGCGTGCAAGACCCGAAACGCATTGCTGCACGACGCCCCAGTGATTTGCCGATTTCCCTTCCAAATCGACCCCAAAAATCACTTAATGGTGAAACCTTTCCCCAAACAAATCCTCCCAAAGATGGCCGGAACAATACCTTTAAGGGTTCCGTTGCCGTTGCCACCGGCGTCATTGCCACAGGCAAACCTCAGGAGGTGCCACTCGAGCCGCTATGGAGACCCTCCTCCCGCGAACGCATCGCCATCTTACGAGCGCTAAAGGCGCCGGCGCGGATCCCCTCAACTAAGGCGCATGCATTCTTAACTAGATGAGCACTCTAGCGAGGGTGCCTGTGACGGCGCCGCTTCTCCCTATGCTGCGTCGTAAGCTCCGGTATCGTCATTCCTCATTCAGCTATGAGCGAAATAAAAATGGACGAAGAATGAGCTAGGGTTTGATAGAGGTCGGAGTGTTCGGTTTCATTCGCGGGCGGGCGTTCCTAAATACTAAAGCAATGATTGATTCAGCGGCACGTCATAATTTTATTAAAAACCCATTGTTATCTTTAAGAATCAACCAACTGTCCTGATTGAGCCGGCAGCGCGGCCGTGCGTGGCGCACAAGGACTCCTGCTTCTCCCGCGCGTGAACTCCCGACGTCCTTTGGATGATTTTTTTGGCAAAATGTAGCTTCTGTTTTTACTTTTTTACTCCTACATGACAACAAATATTACAGCGTTGATGGCCTCTACTTTCTCGTATGTAATATATATGACCTCTTCTATGATCTGTCGGAGACACAGGATGGACACGGTAAAATGAATCGATCAATATATATCCAGCAAGAACCGGGTTAGAGGATTTGCCCTGCCGCGACGAGCAATCTGACATTGATGCACATACATACGTGCGGTTGTGGATCCGAACAAACACATGGACAGTATACACCTAGACCTGGCGAATCGTGTTCACGTTAATTTGGTGGCAGCAAGGCACCTGGCCTACTCGCGCCCTCACCGGCAGCTAGACTCCTAGGCGTCGATCCGTCGCTCCCTCAATGGCAATCTAGCAGCTTAGCCTCATCTGCCCTTGTGCCGTGCTCGTAGCCGCCTCCCTAGCCGATGTTTCCGTTGTGCTGAGCTGTGGGCTGCATATCTTGGGCTACCAAGCACGGTGGGTCAGCCGGTTATTGACAGGGCATTGGCGGCCTCAGAATAATGCCATTGTGCTGCTAGATTATTAGACAATCTATTTACTAAATTCTGAATCAAGTAAAGCATAGCACAGATTGAAACTAGCATGTACATCTCTAACATATTAGTTAACAGGAACAGTATAAACCAGATCTGAGTCACGACACACATGCTGAGAGCTCCCAGGTATACATACTGAATGACTAGAGATGAGGAAGTCGTGAAGAAGAATGATGGTGAAGCCACGGCGACGGTGCTGCGAACGACTCGCATCAGCTGGCGCTGAAGACGACGATGTTTTGCAGCACCGGACCTGGAAGGAGGACGACCCGTGGTGGAAGAGCTTGAGCAGTCGCGCAGAGCACTTCCCAAACCTTATTCTCCCTCTCCCGGTGCAGGATCTCAAGGGTGAGGGGTTTCGGAGACCTGCTCTCCCGTCCCATGGTGCACTTCAGCATTCGGTAGCTAATTGGGACAAAAACTATAGCCAAAAGATAAGGATTCTGGTGGCTTCTCTTACTATTTAAGTATTGGACGTATCAAGACTTACGAGTGCAAGCCTCCAGACCTAAGTCAAGGCTTCCAGCGCAAGCCTCCTGACCTGAGTCAAAGCTTCTAGCACAAGCCACCAAAAATAAAAATAGAGAAAATACCAAAAGCAAGTAGATTAATAGAGAAAATTAGAGTGACCATGTAGAAGTGTCATGAGTGTCATGTGCTTCAAAAATGAAATTCATGCCTGAACATTCCTATATTAGGCAAGGATAGTAATATGAATTTCCCTGGTAATCTGAATTTTCCTGCTTCCTATATATTTGCTTCTTTCAGATATATGGCCACTTACTTTATTGTTTAACTGCAAATCTTAACTTAGCTATTTGGTCAGTAATTGAAACAGCTGCAGAGGGAAATCATCAAACACATGTTGTGTATGCTCCTTGAATGAGGCATTGGTGGGCAGCAGAAGATGGAATTGGAGCCGGAGGCCGGGAGCTGTACTGCACACTGCAGCACATTTCACTCCATGGGGCCAACGTTTATCACTTGCTCCCCAACTTGCCACTACAGAGAAGCTTGGCTGGATGTCATCTGTTCGCGCGTTTGCTTCTACTCCACACTTCATCTTTCCAAATTGGTAGCACAGGGTGAACCCGAGCCGAATCTCTTCTAGCTCCAGGAATAAATCAGAACGAAATCAGATAGCTAGGTTTGGCAGAAGGAGTTGTGGGGAAAGGAGGGGGCGGACCAGTCGTTGGCGAGCTGGGGCGGGGCGTCGACCATCCACTCGGAGAGCATGATCTGGCGGGCGAACCACCGGCACACGTCGGAGCCACGGAGCTTGGAGGCCGCGGCGACGTCGACGACGGTGTGCTTGTGCTCCTCGTCATGCTCCTCCTCCTCTTCGTGGAGATGGGTGTCCGGGGGAGGGGTTGGCGCGCCGGGCGGACTGCGCCTGGAGGGCGAGCTTGCGGCGGCGGCGCTGCTGGTCCGAGATGGCCGGAAGTTTGTACGGGCGGCGGCGCCTTCCCCCGCCGCGGACCTCAGGGGCATTGAGCGCCGAGTCGGGGCAGTTTTATGGGGATGCGGTGGTGGGAAGGAGAGAGGCGGTGTGGAATCGAGGGGGTACAGAAGGTGAGGCGGCGTGGAGGCGAGGGGGCGGCGGCGACGCGGGTGGAGAAGGCAGGGAGATTGAAAAGAAATGAATTGTGGATACATCTGGGGGCGCGGCAAGAAAAAGGCTCGTTAGGTTCGTTTCATCGAGTACACATGACTTATGTAATTAGTTTTATAATTAATCTATATTTAATATGACAAGAAAAAGGTCACGTCCAATTCAAGATTAGTTCAGCACCCGTTATAACTTGTAAGGTTATGAACACTAGGTTGTATTTACAACTTTTAATTTGAGACGGCTGTGAGGTGGTTCGTCCAGAACACATGCTAGAAGCTTCAAGTTCCGTCCCGTTCTATTTTCACTTTTAAGCTACTTTGACTTCTGATGCGGGATTAATAGGAAAATATATATTGTACCATATTGTCATACTCTAGATAAATATGTGAATATTTTGGCATCCTCGTTCTTTGAAGTTTGTACATCCTTTTCAAACTAGCTTGTTTAGGCATATCTTTCAGAGTATGTTAAATAGTGTCAGAGATTGGTCAAGAATATAATGTAGTTCAAACATGTGCCCATGAATTTGATATCTACAGCTACTTAATTCGAACTGGATTTGCTGCAAGAAGTTAAGTTTTTTATAGTTACCGTTAATTGAAGTACGGATCCTTACAAATTGTTACAGTTTTATCTTTTTATGAGAATACAAAGAAGAGTTGTTTATCTTTGTATTAAGAAAAAATATAGCATTATTTATTTATTTTATAATGCGGCACACATAAGTTAGTTCCTTACATGCAGTTTATATGGCTAACCACCCACTTCGGTATATGAGATGCTGGATTTCTTCGGAAAAATTTATAAGGTTTCCATCCATTTTATTTACATTAACGATGCGGCTAAAGCCAAATACTATTAAGAGCATGTGAATTTCATTAACACGTTGTTTGCTATTCTTAAAAAATGGTGTTTGCTTATAAATATGTGAAACAAATAATTATTAAGTTTTTCTATTGCTAAATATGGGGTCAACTTTACAATAATCCTGGAAATGAATTTAGCTTATATCTATTTTATTATTAGTAGAAACGTACGGACATATTTGGTAATTATATTAAAAACAATCCAATTACATAAAAATTCTTGCCAAAGGGTGCTTAGCCTAGCGGTTAAGACACTCGAGCGGCACTCCACAGGTCCTGAGTTCGAATCCTCGTGGGAGCGAATTTCAGGCTGTGGTTAAAAAAATCCCCTCGCCAGTCCCGTGGGCCAAAGCACTAGTTAAGAACCGGCCCAGGTCGGCCTGAGGACCGTGTATGGCACAGGCAATTCCCAGGGGTTACGGATCCTAGTGTCAGGGCGGGGCCGGGGTTCGGGGATTTTCTCGGCCGGGGAAGCCGAGGCTTCTTCTTAAGATAATACCGGTGGGGCGGTCTTTCCCCACCCGGCCGAGTTTTTTTACATAAAAATTCTTCACAGAGGACTGAATTACAACGAGGTCCACAAACGGAACTCCTAGCAATAAGATCGCCGACGATGATTGGAAGCAAATCACCACAGGGGACTACGCACAATGTCGCTTAGAGAAGCCATGAAAGCCGTTGAGCGCCTTCATCTCCACCGAACCAAAGGTGTTGTAGAAAACGCCGATGGAGTGTACATATGATCTTCCAAGCTTGGGGTGACGTGCAACATGGGCGAGGACGGCGATCTTGGTAGCAGGTCATTGAAGTGCTTGAGGTTGCTGCAAGAACTGTGGCGGAGGCGGAGACGGGATGTGGTACGTCATGATGGGGAGCTATATCCAGAGGAAGCAACCAAAGCATCACATGCGGCAGTGAGGACCGAAGGAGAAGAACCAGGTCGGACCAAAGGTATAGATATAGATAGATATTGCGATTTTTCTTTATTTTCACTCCTTCCCATCCTTCCGTTCTTTTTTATTCTCTTAGTTATTTTTTCGCTTCTTTTCTTGTCCACTTCACTAGGTCAATCTCAGTGAAGTTTTATGGTAAATTTCATAACTTTAAATGTATATAAGAGAGAAAGAAGAGTCTTTATATAAGAGAAGTTGTCACTGTAAAACTCTTTTAGCACGATTAGGTCAGTTAGGTAAACCTAGACTGTCCTTATCCGTTCCTTCTATTTCTCCACGTCACCGCAGCCCATCCTCACGAAGCTTCCTGCCTGGACATTCGCAGCCGGTGCTGCGCCTCCGCCGCTAGCCAAGCACTGCTGCTGTCCCGCCTCCGCCGCTGCTCGAGCGCTGCTGCTGCCCCGCCGGGCCCGCGCTGCTTCCCCTTGTCGTGCTGTGCTGCTCCCGCGCGCAGCCCCTCCCCTGTCAGTCCGTAGCCACGGTGCGTCGTGCTCGCGCCGGCTCCAGCCAGGTCGATAGCGGTGGGAAGCAGCGCCTGCTCTAGATGTGGAAGGGGCGACGAGCTCCAGCCGCCGGCAAGCCTCCAACCTTCAGGTACAGAATGATTGGGGGTGGCAATTTCGATGTGATTTTCAGATGGGCATTTTGGTAGCAACAAGCATGAGCAATCGGGAGGAGCTATAGGGACGAAAAAATGCTTATGTGACCGGGCACTTTTTTTTTCGAATTAGTGTGACCGGGCACTCAGTGAGAGATCTAGACGCTTATCATGTTTCGTGCTCCACACATTTTTGTCTCATCCTCGTGTATTCGCTTGTATTTCATTTTTTCTTTGATGCGTACCTGCACATGGTCAGGAATCTTTCCTGCTGTGGTGGGATGTAATAAAGCTAAAAAAGGCACACCTTTTGATGGTTGGTTGTCATTGATATAAGATAGAAAGAGCTGTTGTTTCTATATTTAATTGAATCACTAGGATTTTGAACTTCTGACCGTTGCGAGTGGGGTGGCATTTTATATATGGAGAGCCATTTGGATACGTGGTAAGGAAGAGCTCTAGGAGTATTTTATTTCATGTTTAGAACATAAGCCACCGAATGTTGACACGTTGCATATTATATATTTATTATGTTTAGCATACGTAGACTCGCCCAGTCTTATATGTACTCTCTTCCCTTATGGTACTCCTTCAGAAGATGCTGGTATATTTTGATTCACAATGATAATAGAACTGTGCGCCATGCACTTCTAGCAAGACTTAGCTCCACATGTATCATTTTCCACCGCACATTCTATAATAGAACGAAGCATGTGTAACTATGAGATGCACATAATATGTACCATGTGATTATTTATTCTGTACCGACTTCATGGATTGTGCACCTAGTAACTATGGTGCTTGCTTATCCTCATTTACCTCTCATGTGTACCTTTACCGCTGTGGATACATCTTTCAAAAGAGTTGTTATATGTCGGATTAATATTTTTTCTGTTTCACAATTGTAATTCTTAAAATCAAACAATATTCCAGTCACGGTAACTAGTCAAAATCATTACCTAATCATAATAGGTATTGTACCAACTCGGGTTTGAGATAAAATAACTACATATAATTTTTTTTAGATGATTATGTGCAAGTAATACCCGTACTTTATACTAACTATGTACCTGCTCGAGTGGGTACTGGTACCTACTTATAGCACAGTAAATTCACTAAAAAATTATTTTAAGCATCATATATCAAACATGTTCCCCTATTTATGGCATAATCTACTGGCTGCACAAGCGCAAACAAGATTAAGGTTTTACATTGTATTTGTATACAAACTAAAAGTAAAAACATATGTAAATGCATATATATATATATATATATATGTTCAAGTTCGGTCTTTTCTTTCTCCGATAAAATTTACAAAATCAGCTCATAGAGAAAAAAAAAGTAGCATAATATGTACTCGTACTTATTATTTACTCCAAAGGTACTCAAAGTTTCACCAGTAAATAGCACCATAATATTTATGTAAAATAATCACAACGTAACTTGCCTCCTTACATCCAATGTTCAGACTACGGAATTCAGACACTAGAACATAGACACTCAAAATGCCCAATATTTCAGGAAGAAATTAAGAGCGCAAAACATGAGCCCAAATTCAGATAATTAGTCTGATGAAATTCAGATTTAATTGGTCCAAATTCAGATTTCTATATTATCTTATAGCGTATCGCTGGTAGTGGCCTGATCATCTCCTTCTCCCGTGCAGCAAATAAGTTCTCCTGCTTGCAGAGACAGCGAATCGGCCGCCCCTACCTATTCCTCGGTGCAGCATGGCGCGGCTGTGCGGAGTCGCGGACGAGCGCGGCGGCGCGCGAAGCCCGCGGGGGCGTGGGCCACGTCCCCACCAGCGAGGACCTCGAGCACCTGCGACCATGCGGCCGTCGCGTCGTCGATGTCCCGCGTTACCACCGGCGGCAACTTCGTCTTGTTCTTGGACCCCGGTGGCGCCTTCGGCTTGTTCTTGGACCCCGTCACCACCCCTCGAGCCCGACGCCGGTGGATCGAGGGAGAGCGCGGCGGCGACGTCCTCGTCGCAGCAGTCGCGGTCCGGGGACTCGGAGCCCAGCATGCCGACACTACCAGAATCCTTCACATCGGCCCGCCTCCTCCGCCTTGGCCATTTTTGGACCCGGTGCTGATGGGGCTTCAGCACCGGGTCCAACGGCTAGGAGCGGTCGTCCTCATCTTCGTCGCAGCTAACACCGTTGTGGTTGCTGTCGGTGCCGTGCCGTGGGCCACACCTCACGGCCCCTGCCGGCGGCGCCGGCGCGGGCGCGCGCCTTCCACCAAGGTGCTCGCGGCCGTGGTCGTCGTTGGTGGCCCTTTTAGTAGCACGCAGAGGCTCCCGGCAAGGGCGGGGGATTCGCCGCCCGCGGTCGCCGGCGGCGGCCGCCGTAGCACCGACGCCGCGGCCAAGGCGGGGGCGCCGTCGTCGTCGGCTCGGAGGAGCACGTTGTCAGCGCTGGGAGCCTCGAGTACTCCAACGCCTGGGACCCGCTCGTCGACGCGCGGGCCGGTGGCGGTGCCGCAGCGGGGGTAACTCGTCGTCGGCGTTGGACGGCGGCGATGATGAGAGAGAGGGGAGAGAGATTTCAAATGATTTTGAATTTCAACGGGTTCGGACGCTCCTCTCTTATGTACCGAGTCACGTGAGCGTGGGAACAGAATCCAAAGCGACTGTAACTCCTCGATTCCCTAAAATGTACGTACCATATACGTATTGCTTAACAGTAGATACATTGATTTGACATAATGCTGTCACTGAACATACTGCACATATCTCGAAACGGTACACAATTCTATGATCCAGATAAGGTCTATTACAATACTCTAGTATTATAAATCTTCATTCCTAGAGGGAGCTATATTGGGGTCCCTATGGCTTCCGTGCACTTTTTAACTAAGGGAGCTGCTCATGGCCAGCCCATCACCGCCGCGCCTCCTTCTTCCTCCTCGTGCCGGATCGTTCCACCTCCACCGTCTTCGTCCTCCGCCCCGGCCGGCAGCGGCTGCCGTGCCGCCGCGCCGCCCGCCCACCAACGTCTGCACGAATCTCAAACACCGGAAACCAAGTTGCTTCGGTGGCTTCCAGAAGCCATGTAGAAATCCCGGCCATATTTTTGGGCTCCCGCTTCGTTCTGAGCGGGTTTTGAGGGGCTTCATTGCTGAAGCTGTTTTGCAGAGGTCTGTTTGGCAGGGCTTCATCAGAAAGCCCAATAGAGAAAGGTACATTAGAGTTAATTCGGCCCTGTTCATAATCGGCGGATCCTCAAATTAGATGGACAGAAAGCCCAATAGGAGAAAGGAAGTTAAGAGTTAATTCGGCCCTGTTCCTAGTCGGCCTGGCCTAGACGAGGAAACGAAAACGACGCATCGAGAGGCATGCGACCGACGACCGAACCGTAGTTCCCCACGGACAATCCACTTTAAAACCCTAGCCGCCGCCCCTCTGGAGAGCTGTTCTCCGCCCGCCTCGGCTGCCCTAGCGGATCCTCTTGAAGAGAAGCTTCACGGCTGGATTTCGGCTAGGTGATCCCCCTTCTCTCTCCTATTCTCGTTGTGATCTCGCAATACTTGCTGGGTTAGATTTGATTGTTAAAGTTTGTAGCTCTGTTTGTTTCTGCGATTTGTTACGGGTGCGGATCTTGGGAGAATCTCATGATGCGAGGTTACAAAGTGGCAACGAATATCATGGAGCGTCGTGGTTAAGTCTGAATTTGGTCATGGTGGCTAATTAGCCAACCACACACCGCAGCCGCCATGGATGCAATCCTTGTGTGGATGGTCAGTAAGCCTACCTACATTAATTCGTGTTGTTGTGCCAATCGAAGGATGACTATGCCTAGTGCACAGTAGTGCTTCCTTCTCTGACGCATCAACTCACAACTCGGCACTAACAAACTAGTTTTTTATTTTTGTAGATTAGTTAGCTAGTTAGATTTTAGTTTGCCCACACTGTTCTTTTTGACCTCACGCAATGATGCAAATGGACTATTTTCGTTTGATGAGTCTCGAGTATTTTATTTTGCGGTGTATGAGTACAGGGAACCATGGTGACTCGTTAGCTGGTTGCATTTTTTCAGTTGTTCGACTGGTAGTAGGTTCACCTAGATGTGGATTTCGCGACTATATCTTGTATATTGGGCTAATGGGGCAATCAGCTAAATTGGCCCTTCAGGTTCTAGTCGCGGACACTCCTGTTGCATACTCTGCCTATACTTCTAGCTTCTGTCTGTAAATTTCTCTACAGAATAGTCTTTTCAGTGTTCTAGTAATTATTTTGCTTACTAAGTTGATATCCTTGGCCCTGACTTTAATCAAGTATTGTAAGTACGGTGATATGCCCCTTATTCTTTAACAAAAAAAAATACAGTCGATAATCAAATGTTATGCATTTTTTCTTTGCACCAGTCCCTTCTGTTTTTGCGCCTTAAGAAAGGGGAACAGAGCATCTTTTGATGCTAGCACTATTATCCACATCTGCTGCTGTTTCTTTTTAGCACCACTGTTCAATTATGCCATTGTTGAGTGGATGTTGAGAGCAATATCTCTAGTCAAACATTATGATGTTCGCATTCTGATCAATACTGATAACTAGCTAGGTGACCCATAGCTTCATGCCATTTGTGGCTACAGGTTACCAGAAAGGCGTCCAAAGCACTTAGGATTGATTTAAGTATGCGTGTCTATTTTATAATGTATTCTAACTATTAGGATATAGTACCTATGTGACACTCCTGAAAACCTGATGCTCTCACTTGTATATTTGGGCCTTGTTTAGATACCAAATTTGGCCACCCAAATTTGGGAGTATGGAGTCACGTCGTAATCATTGCGCCACTGTAGCATTTCGTTTGTATGTGTGAAAAATTGTTCAAAAACTGATTAATTAGGCTCAAAATGTTCGTCTCGCAGAGTAAAACAAAACTGTGCACTTAGTTTTTGATTTCATCTACATTTAGTACTCCATGCATGCTATGACATTTTGATGTGATGGGAATCTTCTTTTTGCATAGTAAATTTGGGGGTGCCAATTTGGGAACTAAACAAGGCCTTGTATTGCACACTGTCAAACCCTGAGAAACTTATTCTCTTTAAACTAGTCACTTTAGCTGTGCAAAGTGAGTGCAGTTCCCACCGCTCCTGAAAACCTGATGCTCGTATATTTGTATTGCACACTGTCAAACCCTGAGTGAAACTCATTTTCTTTAAAGCAGCCACTTAGGCTGTGTTTTTTCAAAGCGAGTGCAGTGACCTTAAGGAGCAGTGTTTCTACTTGTTTGTCATTTTTTCTTGTCAGTTTATCTTGGATGACGAACTGTTCTTTTTTGGGGGTGCTATGGCTTACATCTGTTTTCTTGGTTTTGCAGTTTCTCAAGACGATGTCTAGTGGCACCCAATCTGAAGGATCACACCAACCTGCTTCGAGACGTGCTGTGCATTCATGCCGAAAGAATGTACCTGGCACTTCATTCGTCTCAGAGTTGAGAGATCACGTGCACGAGTTCATCCATGCTTCTGCAGATGAACACCGAACATGCTTCACAGAGACCATCAAGAAGATGTTTGGGATGTCAAAGGTTGTGGCTCAGAAATCCTCTGAAGTAGCAGAAGCTGGACCAGAAAGTGTCTTGCCACTTCAGACCACGGTGTCGCGGTAGAAGACTCACCACTTCAGTTTTCTCCATAGAAATAGGATTAAATGTAAATAGCCAAGGGACGATCTGGCGATGTTGATAGCTAAGGGATGATCTGGTGATAAGTTTTTGATTACTAAGCATCGTTCTCTTGTGTACATGACCCTTATTCAACAATTTTGACTGATAAGATTATGTACAGTTACATGAAACATTTCTGTAACAACTTCACTGTGCAAAAACAAAGCTATAAGAGAGACGCATCTCCCTTCAACACAATTGTGTGCAAAACTAATCTACTCACAAGAAGAGACATTCTTTTCTCTCCCGTAGCAGGATCACTACCTAACACTTCTTTTTTTTCTGTTGTTATCCTTTTTGCGTATCAAACTTGTCTATTTATCTACAACTGCGTCACTAGCATGACCAGGACTGCACAAACTAAACTAGTCGAGCCAGCGAGCCAACTGCTCCTCCCCGTCGCCATGGAGGAGTCCTGCTGGTAAAGCGAGTTGAGACTGAACCCTGGGTTGGGCCCGTACAGCCACTGGACGCCTTCGACGTCGTCGACGGTGAGCTCCGCCTTCTTCTCCCGCGGCCTG
>OAMR01002121.1:0-16637 GCA_900205405.1 Echinochloa crus-galli
CCAATAGTGATGTTTTGGTCAGTTTCATTACTGTGCAAAAAACCATGCCGGGGTTGCATTTAATGCACCGGTTTGTGCCGTTAACGAAACGATGCATAGTTTCGAGCCAGAAACGAAACGAATGCACACAATCCACTTTTTTGGACCCAATAGTGATGTTTTGGTCACTTTCGTTACTGTGCAAAAAACCAAGTCGGGGTTGCATATAATGCACCGGTTCGTGCTGCCAACGAAACTATGCACAGTTTTGGGCCAGAAGCGAAACGAATGCACCCAATCTATTTTTTTGGACCCAATAGTGATGTTTTGGTTAGTTTTGGTCAGTTTCATAACTGTGCAAAAAACCAAGTCGGGGTTGCATTTAATGCATTGGTTCGGACCGTTAACGAAATGATGCACACTTTCGGTCCAGAAATGAAACGAACGCACCCAATCCACTTTTTTTGACCCAGTAGTGATGTTTTGGTGAGTTTCGTTACTATCCAAAAAACCATGCCGGGGTTGCATTTAATGCACCGGTTCATGCCGTTAACGAAACGATGCATAGTTTCACGCCAGAAACGAAATGAATGCACACAATCCACTTTTTTAGACCCAATAGTGATGTTTTGGTCACTTTCGTTACTGTGCAAAAAACCATGCCGGGTTGCGTTTAATGCACCGGTTCGGCCCATAAATGAAACGATGCACAATTTCTAGCCAGAAACGAAACAAATGCAGCCAATCCACTTTTTTGGACCCAATAGTGATGTTTTGGTCAGTTTCGTTACTGTGCAAAAAACCATGCCGGGTTGCATTTAATGCACCGGTTCGGGCCGTTAACGAAACGTTACACAGTTTCGGTCCAGAAACGAAACGAACGCACCTAATCCACTTTTTTGGACCCAATAGTGATGTTTTGGTCAGTTTCGTTACTGTGCAAAAAACCTAGACGGGGTTGCATTTAATGTACCGGTTCGTGCTGCCAATGAAACTATGCACACTTTCGGTCCAGAAACGAAACGAACGCACCTAATCCACTTTTTTGGACCCAATAGTGATGTTTTGGTCAGTTTGGTTACTGTGCAAAAAACCATGCCGGGGTTGCATTTAATGCACCGGTTCGGGCCGTTAACGAAACTATGCACACTTTCGGGCCAGAAACGAAACAAATGCACCCAATCCACTTTTTTGGACCCAATAGTGATGTTTTGGTTCGTTTTAGTCAGTTTCATTACTGTGCAAAAAAACATGCCGTGGCTGCATTTAATGCACTGGTCCGGCCCATTAACGAAACGGTGCGCACTTTCGGTCCAGAAACAAAACGAACGAACCTAATCCACTTTTTTGGACCCATTAGTGACGTTTTGGTCAGTTTCGTTACTGTGCAAAAAACCAAGTCGGGGTTGCATTTAATGCACCGGTTTGGGCCCGTAACGAAACGATGCACACTTTCGGTCCAGAAACGAAATGAACGCACCCAATCCACTTTTTTGGACCCATTAGTGATGTTTTGGTCAGTTTCGTTACTGTGCAAAAAACAATGCCGGGGTTGCATTTAATGCACCGGTTCGTGCCGTTAACGAAACGATGCATAGTTTCGAGCCAGAAACGAAACGAATGCATGCAATCCACTTTTTTGGACCCAATAGTGATGTTTTGGTCAGTTTCGTTACTGTACAAAAAACCAAGTCGTGGTTGCATTTAATGCACTGGTTTGTGCTGCCAACAAAACTATGCACAGTTTTGGGCCAGAAGCGAAATGAATGCACCCAATCCACTTTTTTGGACCCAATACTGATGTTTTGGTCAGTTTGGTTACTGTGCAAAAAACCATGCCGGGTTGCATTTAATGCACCGGATTCATGCCGTTAACGAAACGATGCACACTTTCGGTCCACAAACGAAATGAAAGCACCCAATCCACTTTTTCGGACCCAATAGTGATGTTTTGGTCACTTTCGTTACTGTGCAAAAAACCATGCCGGGGTTGCATTTAATGCACCGGTTCAGGCCGTTAACGAAACGATGCACACTTTCGGTCCAGAAACGAAACGAACGCACCCAATCCACGTTTTTGGACCCAATAGTGATGTTTTGGTTCGTTTTTGTCAGTTTCGTTACTGTGCAAAAAACCATGCAAATGTTGCATTTAATGCACCCATTCGGGTCGTTAACGAAACGATGCACAGTTTCGATCCAGAAACGAAACGAACGCACCCAATCCACGTTTTTGGACCCAATAGTGATGTTTTGGTTCGTTTTTGTCAGTTTCGTTACTGTGCAAAAAACCATGCAAATGTTGCATTTAATGCACCCATTCGGGTCGTTAACGAAACGGTGCGCACTTTCGGTCCAGAAATGAAACGAACGCACCTAATCCACTTTTTTGGACCCATTAGTGATGTTTTCGTCAGTTTCGTTACTGTGCAAAAAACCATGCCGGGGTCGCATTTAATGCACCGGTTCGGGCCGTTAACGAAACGATGCACACTTTCGGGCCAGAAACGAAACAAATGCACCCAATCCACTTTTTTGGACCCATTAGTGATGTTTTGGTCAGTTTCGTTACTGTGCAAAAAACCAAGTTGGGGTTGCATTTAATGCAACGGTTCGGGCCGTTAACAAAACGATGCACACTTTCGGTCCAGAAACGAAACGAACGCACCCAGTCCACTTTTTTTGGACCCATTAGTGATGTTTTGGTCAGTTTCGTTACTGTGCAAAAAACCAAGTCGGGGTTGCATTTAATGCACTGGTTCGTGCCGTTAACGAAAGGATGCATAGTTTCGAGCCAGAAACGAAACGAATGCACACAATCCACTTTTTTGGACCCAATAGTGATGTTTTGGTCAGTTTCGTTATTGTGCAAAAAACCATGCCGGGGTTGCATTTAATGCACTGGTTCGTGCCGTTAACGAAAGGATGCATAGTTTCGAGCCAGAAACGAAACGAATGCACACAATCCACTTTTTTGGACCCAATAGTGATGTTTTGGTCAGTTTCGTTACTGTGCAAAAAACCAAGTCGGGGTTGCATTTAATGCACTGGTTCATGCTGCCAACGAAACTATGCACAGTTTTGGGCCAGAAGCGAAATGAATGCACCCAATCCACTTTTTTGGACCCAATAGTGATGTTTTGGTCAGTTTCGTTACTGTGCAAAAAACCATGCAAATGTTGCATTTAATGCACCCATTCGGGTCGTTAACGAAACGATGCACAGTTTCGATCCAGAAACGAAACGAACGCACCCAATCCACTTTTTTGGACCCAATAGTGATGTTTTGGTCAGTTTGGTTACTGTGCAAAAAACCATGCCGGGTTGCATTTAATGCACCGGTTCGTGCTGCCAACGAAACTATGCATAGTTTCGGTCTAGAAATGAAACGAACGCACCCAATCCACTTTTTTGGACCCATAAGTGATGTTTTGGTCAGTTTCGTTACTGTGCAAAAAACCATGCCGGGGTTGCGTTTAATGCACTGGTTCGTGCCGTTAACGAAACGATGCACAGTTTCGGGCCAGAAACGAAACGAATGCACCCAATCCACTTTTTTGGACCCAATAGTGATGTTTTGGTTAGTTTTGGTCAGTTTCATAATTGTGCAAAAAACCAAGTCGGGGTTGCATTTAATGCACTGGTTCGGTCCGTTAACGAAATGATGCACACTTTCGGTCCAGAAACGAAACGAACGCACCAATCCACTTTTTTGGACCCAATTGTGATGTTTTGGTCAGTTTCGTTACTATGCAAAAAACCATGCCGAGGTTGCATTTAATACACCGGTTCGGCCCATTAACGAAACGATGCACAATTTCGGGCCAGAAACGAAACAAGGAAACGAACGCACCCAATCCACTTTTTTGGACCCAATAGTGATGTTTTGGTTCGTTTTGGTCAGTTTCGTTACTATGCAAAAAACCATGCCAGGGCTGCATTTAATGCACTGGTTCGGCCCATTAACGAAATGGTGCGCACTTTCGGTCCAGAAACGAAACGAACGCACCTAATCCACTTTTTTGGACCCATTAGTTATGTTTTGGTCAGTTTCGTTACTGTGCAAAAAAACAAGTTGGGGTTGATGCGGACTTGGCAACCATGCGTATGTCCATGCGTGGTGCATGGAATGGAGAAGGAGTCCAACAAGGTTTTTCAAGTCCAGAAGGAGGTCGGAGGTTGATCAGGTTCGAGTCCCCAAGGTGGAGGCCTAAAGCATCTCAAGTTCGAGTCCAGTTCAGAGTCCAGGAGCAGCACGCATTAAAAACAACGCCCCGGCCACATACGGAGTCCGTTTTGGATGTTCTTTATATGGATGGAATGCTAATTTCAAGGAGCTTCCAATGGCACTGGTCTCATGCCTAAATTTATCCGGAGTCAATGGGAATCGTCGAAACAAGTTGACGTCTAGAATCTGCCAAAGTGCTGCGTCGACAGTTTTGTTGGGCCTTAAGCCCAAGTTGGGGGCGCCCCACCCCTGGTCGCCCCCAACCCTAGGACGCCTGATAGAGCTGGATTGCCCGATCTTTCGGTGAGTGGGATAACTTCGATTTGTGGAGGAGGAGATTCTCACGATCCGACTACGAACGAACAGGTCGAGGCGCCTTAGCAATCGCTGAACCAACTCCAAATGGTTATTGACCTTTGCTGGTGGCAAGGATCAACCTGAACACGAAGTTCTATTCCTGCTAGCAATCGAAGAAACCAGCAAGAACAAGATGAAGGTAAAATTGAATATCATTCACTCACGAATTGGGGTTCACAATGGCTGTCCACAGGTGGCCGCTGAGCACAACTGCAGATCAGAATGTTTGCACAATGGCTAAACCTATCAAAGAAAACCCGAGGGAAAAGAGGGGGCGCAGCCCCTGGCTAAATAGGAGGAAGGAGGCGCCCAGCCTGCCCATAAGGCAGGGAGTAGGCAACTCAATCAGCCACACGCCATCTCTCCTTTCCTGATTTAGGTGGCGTAGCACCTTCCTCGACGGCAGCTCCTCATCCTCGCCCGCATATGGTTTCAAATCTGCAACATTAAAACTAGAGGAAACACCATATTCTGCAGGCAGGTCAAGTATATAAGCATTATCATTAATTTTCTTCAACACCTTGAAGGGACCAGCAGCACGTGGCATCAGCTTAGACCTGCGCAAAGTAGGAAAGCGATCTTTGCGCAAATGCAACCAAACCAAGTCACCAGGTTCAAAAGTAACAAGTTTACGTCCTTTACTACCAGTAGTCTGATTTTTAGCATTAGTGTGTGCAATGTTCTGGTGCGTTTGCTCATGGATGTCCAGCATTTGTTGAACACGTGCAACAGCATCTACATGTGGGGCATCCAAAGGATCAAAGGACAGCAAGTCAATTGGCACCCGTGGAATGTAACCATAGACAATCTGGAAAGGGCACATTTTTGCGGAGGAATGCGTAGCACGATTGTAAGCAAACTCGACATGGGGCAAACAATCCTCCCAAAGTTTCAAATTCTTGTCTAACACAGCCCTAAGCATGGTAGATAAGGTCCTGTTAACAACCTCAGTTTGCCCATCTGTTTGAGGGTGACAAGTGGTGCTGAAAAGCAATTTAGTTCCTAGTTTATTCCAAAGAGATCTCCAAAAATGACTTAGGAACTTAGCATCGCGATCTGAGACTATTGTTTTTGGAACACCATGTAAACGAATAGTCTCACGAAAGAACAATTCAGCAACGCTGCTAGCATCATCAGTCTTATGACATGGTATGAAGTGAACCATTTTAGAGAAGCGATCAACAACCACAAAGATACTATCCCTCCCGTTCTTAGTTCTAGGTAAGCCCAAAACAAAATCCATAGAAATATCGACCCAAGGAGAAGTAGGGACAGGTAATGGCATATACAAACCGTGGTTGTTCAGGTGTGATTTAGCTTTCTGGCAAGTGGTGCAGTGAGCAACAAAGCGCTGCACGTCACGGCGCATCTGGGGCCAAAAGAAGTGTGCAGCCAAAATCTCCTGTGTCTTGTAAACACCAAAGTGTCCCATGAGGCCGCCACCATGTGCTTCCTGCAACAGCAAAAGACGAACCGAGCTTGCTGGAATACACAGCTTGTTAGCGCGGAACAAGAACCCATCGGTCACGTGGAATTTACCCCATGGTTTACCACCCTTGCAATGCATCAGGATGTCCTTAAAATCAGAATCATCGGTGTATTGTTCTTTCAAAGTTTGTAAGCCAAAAATTTTACAATCCAACTGGGACAGCATGGTGTATCTACGCGACAAAGCATCAGCAATAACGTTGTCTTTCCCGTTCTTGTGTTTAATGATGTAAGGAAAAGACTCTATGAATTCAACCCACTTGGCATGTCGACGGTTCAGATTGGTTTGGCTACGAATATGTTTTAAAGCCTCATGATCAGAATGAATAATAAACTCGCGAGGCCATAAATAATGCTGCCAAGTTTGTAGAGTGCGAACTAAAGCGAAAAGTTCTTTGTCATAAGTTGAGTAATTCAGCTGCGCACCACTTAATTTTTCGCTAAAGTAAGCCACTGGTTTCCCCTCTTGAAGCAAGACACCGCCCAACCCAATACCACTAGCATCGCATTCTAGTTCAAACATCTTATTGAAATCAGGTAGCTGTAGTAAGGGGGCATGTGTTAACTTATCTTTTAGGATGGTGAATGCCTCTTCTTGTGCCGGACCCCAGGAGAAAGGAATGCCCTTCTTGGTGAGTTCATGCAACGGGGCAGCAATGGAACTGAAGTCACGCACAAACCGTCGGTAGAATCCTGCAAGCCCAAGAAAACTATGAATCTGCGTAACTGTCGATGGTGTGGGCCAGGACTGGATGGCGTCAATCTTGCTGCTGTCCACCTCAATGCCCTGCGGAGTAATAACATATCCAAGAAACGAAACACGTGTTGTGCAGAAGGTGCACTTTTCCAAATTACCAAACAAGCGGGCAGCGCGCAAAGCATCAAAAACAGCATGCAAATGTTCCAAATGCTCGTCCATAGACTTGCTGTAAATCAGAATATCATCGAAATAAACAACCACAAACAGCCCTATGAAAGGTCTCAAAACTTCATTCATTAAGCGCATAAATGTGCTGGGAGCATTAGTCAAACCAAACGGCATAACTAACCATTCATATAAGCCAAATTTTGTTTTAAAAGCCGTTTTCCATTCATCCCCAAGTTTCATTCTAATCTGGTGGTACCCGCTACGCAAATCAACTTTGGAGAAAACAATAGCACCGCTAAGCTCATCAAGCATATCATCAAGGCGAGGTATAGGATAGCGATAACGAATTGTAATATTGTTAATCGCTCGACAATCAACACACATGCGCCAGGTGCCATCCTTCTTTGGGACAAGTAAAACAGGAACAGAGCAAGGACTAAGAGACTCACGAATGTAGCCCTTATCAAGTAATGCGTGGACTTGGCACTGAATCTCTTTTGTTTCATCGGGATTGGTTCGGTACGGGGCGCGGTTGGGAAGCTGAGCGCCTGGGATGAGGTCAATTTGGTGTTCAATGCCACGAATGGGAGGAACACCTGGTGGTAACTCCATCGGAAACACATCGGTATAGTCCTGCAAAAGCTTAGTAACAGCAGGGGGTATGTCCAAAGAAGGCGCATCATCGAGGGAAAACAACACATGAGAGCAGACAAGCGCATAGCAAGGCAGATTATCAGCACGTACTTCAACAAAATCAGATTTAGTGGCTAGCAAAACAGGAGCTTTGAGTTTAATTTCAGCTGGTGTGTGCGGTTGCTGCTGGTGGGGTTTCGCTCGAGCAATGTCATCTTTTACAATCTGGTCTGGGGTCATGGGGTGAAGAATGATTTTCTTGCCCTTAAACATGAGAGAGTAATGGTTTGTGCGACCATGATGCAAGCTATCTGTATCATATTGCCAAGGCCTACCGAGGAGAAGCGAACATGCTTCCATTGGAACAATATCGCAATCAGCATAATCATGATAGGATCCCATAGAGAAATGAACACATACTGAGCGTGTTACCTTGAGCGAGCCGCCCTGGTTGAGCCATTGAATACGGTAGGGATGTGGATGTGGGCGCGTTGGAAGAGACAACTTCTCCACCAGATCCGTGCTTGCCAAGTTGTTGCAGCTGCCACCGTCGATAATGATGCGAATGGCTCGTTCCTGCACAACGCCTTTGGTGTGGAACAAGGTATGGCGCTGATGCTGCTCTGGTTGTGCAACCTGCGTGCTGAGTACGCGCCGCACAACAAGACTCTCATACTTGTCAGCGTCCGCGGCAGCCACGTGTTCTTCATTGGATCCTGCAACGTCAGTGGCAAGCATAGCATATATGGTTTCTTCGGAATCACTAGCTGAAGAATACTCACCATTGTCATGTATAATCAACGTGCGCTTGTTGGGGCAGTCTCGTAATACATGACCAAAACCTTTACAGAGATGGCATTGAATGTCCTTGGTGCGTCCAGAGGGAGAGGTACCCTTTGTTGCTGGAAATGGCATTGGAGTTTTTGCTGCGGCCTTGTCACGCGGGGTGCTGCGAGGCGGAGACGACGCTGCTGGGGGTGGTGCTGTTGGAGCGGAGTGGAATGACGTGGTGCGACCTGCAAAAGAGTTAGCACGTGGCCTCGCGTGTCGTCCCTGGACTTCACGTTCAGCTTTACAAGCAAGATGGAATAAACGGGTAATAGTAGTGTACTCCTTATAATCAAGCACATCCTGAATTTCACAGTTTAAACCACCCAAAAAGCGTGCCATAGCAGCGTCATTTTCCTCAGCTAAACCACAACGAAGCATACCAGTTTGCAGCTCCTGATAGTACTCCTCAACAGAGTTTGTACCTTGCCTTAAACGCTGCAGTTTATTAAGCAGATCACGAGCATAATATGAGGGAACAAATCTGTGGTGCATGAGAACTTTCAAAGCATCCCAAGTGGTAGGAATATCAGTGGGATGTTTGCTGCAATGTTCACGCCACCAAATAGAAGCAAAATGGGTAAACTCACTAGTGGCAGCTCTAACTTGATGTTGTGCAGGAAAAGCATGACATGCAAATTTTTGATCAACAGCAAGTTCCCATTCAAGATATGCATCAGGATCGTATTTTCCATTGAATTCAGGTATAGTGAGTTTAATCTTAGAGAAAGAATCATCCTGGTTACGTACCCCACGACGAAGTCCTCGCCGGCGACGATTGGCCTGATCGTCATGCTTGGTGTCGCCACCATAATTAGCGTCACCCTGTACCTCACCAAGCTGTTGGGTCAACTCCTCAAGCCGAGTCATGATGGTGTCGAGGCTGGTGTTGGTGGTGGTTTGGGCTGTTTTCAATTCCTGGAGCGTCGTAGTGGCTTCAATTTGTGTTGTTTCAAGCTGACCAAGGCGCTCGTTGGTGACGTGAATGTCTTCAGTGAGACCATCAACTTGCAAGCACATTTGGCGCTCAAAATGCTGTATGATGCTCTTGGTACGAGGGGAGTGTGGCAGAGCGTTGTCCTCATCTTGCTCCCCCGAGGATCCTGCCATTGTTAGTGCAAAGACAAGAAAACAAGGAACAAAATAGTAATGCCCGACAGCTAGTGGGATGTGTTGCTTAACAGGTCGCTCAAACTAAAACCCGTTATCAAGGTCTTACATGTTCTTACCACGCCAGCAGGGGTGACCTGCAACCAGCGGTGCCACCGACGAAGCTTGGATAAAGCGATTGCCAGAGGACACAACCTGCACGCTGTAGGTATTTGTGGAGCTGTAGGAAGGCTTCACTCGAGATCAAAGGATTAGCACAATCAATCAGCAAATGTAGAGTTGAATAAGAGTGCAAAACACGTAACAAATGCTGCTGGTACCAAGTGATACCGAAAGGAATAGATGTACGGAAGGCGGGCAAAAGTGGAGAGGGCGCACCAAATTCCTCTTTTTTTGATTTTTTTTTTGATTTTTTTCTTTTTTTTAGAGGTCCTCAAAACTGATAATATGAACAAAGAGGATCTCAAACATCAATGTCATCACACACACTTTTTCCGAAAGTACAGGGGTATTCCGGTAAAAAGAAGATCACCAACACCAGAGTAAGAGAATGCAATGGCGCACCAAATCCCTGGCTGGGAAAAGGTGGCGCACAAGATAGGATGGTGTGTGCTTTCCAAAAATGCTGGAGAAAGATATGGGCGCACCAAGTATGGGGGTGCTGCTTGCCAAAAATGTTGGATGACAAATATGGGGCGCACCAAATGCTTGCCAAAAATGCTGGATACAGATATGGGGCGCACCAAACTGATTGTACTCCTTCTCTTTTTTTTTGATTCGGCACCGTGCCTCTTTTTTTTATCACAACTTGTCGAAACAAACCAGGAGGGAGGGAAGAACGTGGTATGGATGACAGAAGAATGGTGGTGAAAGACGGAAACACCAAGCGACCAGCAACAAATGACGCAAATGCACGCAAATTCAACAACACAAGATTACTGAATGAAGTGCAAGGCCAAAATGGTTCGGGGACAAAGTTCTAACCTGAATTTTTTTGTGGCTTTTCTGGTGGACGATAGGACGATGAACAACTCTCAACTAAACGGATAAAACTCGAGAAAACTCACCGATCAACCTGTAATCTGATACCACTTGATAGAGCTGGAGTGCCCGATCTTTCGGTGAGTGGGATAACTTCGATTTGTGGAGGAGGAGATTCTCACGATCCGACTATGAACGAACAGGTCGCGGTGCCTTAGCAATCGCTGAACCAACTCCAAATGGTTATTGACCTTTGCTGGTGGCAAGGATCAACCTGAACACGAAGTTCTATTCCTGCTAGCAATCGAAGAAACCAGCAAGAACAAGATGAAGGTAAAATTGAATATCATTCACTCACGAATTGGGGTTCACAATGGCTGTCCACAGGTGGCCGCTGAGCACAACTGCAGATCAGAATGTTTGCACAATGGCTAAACCTATCAAAGAAAACCCGAGGGAAAAGAGGGGGCGCAGCCCCTGGCTAAATAGGAGGAAGGAGGCGTGGGGAAGGGAGGCGCCCAGCCTGCCCATAAGGCAGGGAGTAGGCGACTCAATCAGCCACACGCTATCTCTCCTTTCCTGATTTAGGTGGCGCAGCACCTTCCTGGTTATTACTTGACAAAACTAAAAATAGGTGGCGCAGCACCTAGACTTTATTCTGGACAGGTTCATCATGAGCATAAGTGGCGCATGCACTTAGCAATCTTCTGGTCCTTCATTCTTCAAAATCATCACGAAGTTTAACTCTCGTGCACGAGCTCGAGTGAGTGGTCCTGGTGGCTCCTCTGCTGGTGTAGTTGGAAGAGCCGTTCCCGTGTCGGGGTCGATGTCCTCATCAACGCCCGTCCTTTTATATACTCAGCAGCTGCCACCTTAGAAACTTGAGTTTTGTTTTACATCTAGCTTTAGCTACCCCCGAAGAACACGCGCAAATCAGCGCTGTCCTCGTGTGATTCAGAACTCCACATTCGAGTGATATTAAGATTGCTCACCTCTCTTTCTTATTCGTTCTTCGGTTGCGCACAAGAAACGATCTTCGTGATCAGGCTGATCTTGCACCAGCAAGGTCGGTAACCACAGGGAGTTGGTTCAGCGATTGCATTGGCGCTTAGGGTTCGCTCGTCGTAGTCGGATCGTGAGGGTCTACTTCCACCAAATCGAATTTATCTCCACTCACCGAAAGATCGGGCACTTCAGCTCTATCAAGTGGTATCAGATATCAGGTTGATCGGTGAGTTTTATCCCTTTAGTTTGAGCGTTGGCACACTTTCGGTCCAGAAACGAAACGAACGCACCCAATCCACTTTTTTGGACCCATTAGTGATGTTTTGGTCAGCTTCGTTACTGTGCAAAAAACCAAGTCGGGGTTGCATTTAATGCACCAGTTCGGGCCGTTAACGAAACGATGCACACTTTCGGTCCACAAACGAAATGAACGCACCCAATCCACTTTTTCGGACCCAATAGTGATGTTTTAGTCAGTTTCATTACTGTGCAAAAAACCATGCCGGGGTTGCATTTAATGCACCGGTTCGTGCCATTAACGAAATGATGCATAGTTTCGAGCCAGAAACGAAACGAATGCACACAATCCACTTTTTTCGACCCAATAGTGATGTTTTGGTCAGTTTCGTTACTGTGCAAAAAACCAAGTCGGGGTTGCATTTAATGCACCGATTCGGGCCGTTAACGAAACGAAGCACACTTTCGGTCCAGAAACGAAACGAACGCACCCAATCCACTTTTTTGGACCCAATAGTGATGTTTAGGTTCGTTTTGGTCAGTTTCGTTACTGTGCAAAAAACAATGCTATGTATGCCTGTCTCTTATACACATCTAGATGTGTATAAGAGACAGCTTTCGGTCCAGAAACAAAACGAACGCACCCAATCCACTTTTTGGACCCAATAGTGATGTTTTGATCAGTTTCGTTACTGTGCAAAAAACCATGCCGGGGTTGCATTTAATGCACCGGTTCGGGCCGTTAACGAAACGATGCACACTTTCAGGCCAGAAACGAAACGAACGCACCCAATCCATTTTTTGGACCCAATAGTGATGTTTTGGTTCGTTTTAGTCAGTTTCGTTACTGTGCAAAAAAACATGCCGTGGCTGCATTTAATGCACTGGTTCGGCCCATTAACGAAACGGTGCGCACTTTCGGTCCAGAAACGAAACGAATGCACCTAATACACTTTTTTGGACCCATTAGTGATATTTTGTTCAGTTTCGTTACTGTGCAAAAAACCAAGTCGGGTTGCATTTAATGCACCGGTTTGGGCCCTTAACGAAACGATCAACACTTTCGGTCCAGAAACGAAACGAACGCACCCAATCCACTTTTTTGGACCCATTAGTGATGTTTTGGTCAGTTTCATTACTGTGCAAAAAACCATACCGGGGTTGCATTTAATGCACCGGTTCGTGCCGTTAACGAAAAGATGCATAGTTTCGAGACAGAAACGAAACGAATGCACACAATCCACTTTTTTGAACCCAATAGTGATGTTTTGGTCAGTTTCGTTACTGTGCAAAAAACCAAGTCGGGGTTGCATTTAATGCACCGGTTTGTGCTGCCAACAAAACTATGCACAGTTTTGGGCCAGAAGCGAAACGAGTGCACCCAATCCACTTTTTTGGACCCAATAATGATGTTTTGGCCAGTTTGGTTACTGTGCAAAAAACCATGCCGGGTTGCATTTAATGCACCGGTTCGGGCCGTTAACGAAACGATGCACACTTTCGGTCCAGAAACGAAACGAAAGCACCCAATCCACTTTTTTGGACCCATAAGTGATGTTTTGGTCAGTTTTGTTACTGTGCAAAAAAACATGCCGGGGTTGCGTTTAATGCACCGGTTCGTGCCTTAACGAAACGATGCACAGTTTCGGGCCAGAAACGAAACGAACGCACCCAATCCACGTTTTTGGACCCAATAGTGATGTTCATTTTGGTCAGTTTCGTTACTTTGCAAAAAACCATTCCAATGTTGCATTTAATGCACTCATTCGGGTTGTTAACGAAACGATGCACAGTTTCGGGCCAGAAATGAAACGAATGCACCCAATGCACGTTTTTGGACCCAATTATGATGTTTTGGTTCGTTTCGGTCAGTTTCGTTACTTTGCAAAACACCATGCCAATGTTGCATCTAATGCACCCATTCGGGTCGTTAATGAAACTATGCACAGTTTCGATCCAGAAACGAAACGAACGCTCCCAATCTACCTTTTTGGACACAATTTCGTTATTGTGCAAAAAACCATGCCAATGTTGCATTTAATGCACCCATTCGGGCCGTTAACGAAACGATGCACAGTTTCAATCCAGAAATGAAACGAACGCACCCAATCCACGTTTTTGGACCCAATAGTGCTGTTTTGGTTCGTTTTGGTCAGTTTCGTTACTGTACAAAAAACCATGCCAATGTTGCATTTAATGCACCCATTCGAGTCGTTAACGAAACGATGCACAGTTTCGATCCAGAAACCAAACGAACGCACCCAATCCATGTTTTTGGATCCAATAGTCATGTTTTGGTTCGTTTTGGTCAGTTTCGTTACTGTGCAAAAAACAATGCCAATGTTGCATTTAATGCACCCATTCGGGTCGTCAACTAAATGATGCACAGTTTCGATCCAGAAACGAAATAAACGCACCAAATCCATGTTTTTGGACCCAATAGTTATGTTTTGGTTCGTTTTGGTCAGTTTCGTTACTGTGCAAAAAACCATGCAAATGTTGCATTTAATGCACCCATTCGGGTCGTTAACGAAACGATGCACAGTTTCGATCCAGAAACGAAACGAACGCACCCAATCCACGTTTTTGGACCCAATAGTGATGTTTTGGTTCGTTTTTGTCAGTTTCGTTACTGTGCAAAAAACCATGCAAATGTTGCATTTAATGCACCCATTCGGGTCGTTAACGAAACGATGCACAGTTTCGATCCAGAAACGAAACGAACGCACCCAATCCACGTTTTTGGACCCAATAGTGATGTTTTGGTTCGTTTTTGTCAGTTTCGTTACTGTGCAAAAAACCATGCAAATGTTGCATTTAATGCACCCATTCGGGTCGTTAACGAAACGAAGCACAGTTTCGGGGCAGAAACGAAACGAACGCACCCAATGCACGTTTTTGGACCCAATTGTGATGTTTTCGTTCGTTCGGTTAGTTTTGTTACTTTGCGAAAAACCATGCCAATGTTGCATCTAATGCACCCATTCGGGTCGTTAACGAAACGATGCACAGTTTTGGGGCCAGAAACGAAACGAATGCACACAATCCACGTTTTTGGACCCTATAGTGATGTTTTGGTTCATTTTGGTCAGTTTCGATACTGTGCAAAAAACCATGCCAATGTTGCATTTAATGCACCCGTTCGGGTCGTTAACGAAACTATGCACAGTTTCGATCCAGAAATGTAACGAACGCACCCAATCTACCTTTTTGGACCCAATTTCGTTACTGTGCAAAAAACCATGCCAATGTTGCATTTAATGCACCCATTCGGGTTATTAACTAAACGATGCACAGTTTCGATCCAGAAACGAAACGAACGCACCCAATCCACGTTTTTGGACCCAATAGTGCTGTTTTGGTTCGTTTTGGTCAGTTTCGTTACTGTAGAAAAAACCATGCCAATGTTGCATTTAATGCACCCATTCTGGTCGTTAACGAAACGATGCACAGTTTCGATCCAGAAACCAAACGAACGCACCCAATCCATGTTTTTGGATCCAATAGTGATGTTTTGGCTCGTTTTGATTAGTTTTGTTACTTTGCAAAAAACCATTCCAATGTTACATTTAATGCACCCATTCGGGCCGTTAACGAGACGATGCACAGTTTCGGGCCAGAAACGAAACGAACGCACCCAATTCACGTTTTTGGACAGAATTGTGATGTTTTGGTTCGTTTCAGTCAGTTTCATTACTTTGCAAAAAACCATGCCAATGTTGCATGTAATGCACCCATTCGGGTCGTTAACGAAACGAAGCACAGTTTCGGGGCAGAAACGAAACGAACGCACCCAATGCACGTTTTTGGACCCAATTGTGATGTTTTCGTTCGTTTCGGTTAGTTTTGTTACTTTGCGAAAAACCATGCCAATGTTGCTTCTAATGCACCCATTCGGGTCGTTAACGAAACGATGCACAGTTTTGGGGCCAGAAACGAAATGAATGCACACAATCCACGTTTTTGGACCCTATAGTAATGTTTTGGTTCATTTTGGTCATTTTCGTTACTTTGCAAAAAACCATTCCAATGTTGCATTTAATGCACCCATTCGGGTTGTTAACGAAACGATGCACAGTTTCGGGCCAGAAACGAAACGAACACACCCAATGCACGTTTTTTGATCCAATTGTGATGTTTTGGTTCGTTTCGGTCAGTTTTGTTACTTTGCAAAAATCCATGCCAATGTTGCATTTAATGCACCCATTCGGGTCGTGTTTTTGGATCCAATAGTCATGTTTTGGTTCGTTTTGGTCAGTTTCGTTACTGTGGAAAAAACCATGCCAATGTTGCAGTTAATGCACCCATTCAGATCGTTAAGAAACGAACGCACCCAATCCACATTTTTGGACCCAATAGTGATGTTTTGGGTCGTTTTAGTCAGTTTCGTTACTGTGCAAAAAACAATGCCAATGTTGCATTTAATGCACCCATTCGGGTCGTCAACTAAACGATGCACAGTTTCGGGCCAGAAACGAAACGAACGCACCCAATCCACGTTTTTGGACCCAATAGTTATGTTTTGTTAGTTTTGGTCAGATTCGTTACTGTGCGAAAAAACCATGCACATGTTGCATTTAACATTCGAGTCGTTAACGAAACGATGCACAGTTTCGGGCCAGAAACGAAACGAACGCACCCAATCCACGTTTTTGGACCCAATAGTGATGTTCGTTTTGGTCAGTTTCGTTACATTGCAAAAAACCATTCCAATGTTGCATTTAATGCACTCATTCGGGTCGTTAACGAAACGATGCACAGTTTTGTGCCAGAAATGAAACGAATGCACCCAATGCACTTTTTGGACCCAATTGTGATGTTTTGGTTCGTTTCGGTCAGTTTCGTTAATTTGCAAAAAACCATGCCAATGTTGCATCTAATGCACCCATTCGGGTCGTTAACGAAACTATGCACAGTTTCGAT
>OAMR01001601.1:0-22671 GCA_900205405.1 Echinochloa crus-galli
GCCTTCATTTCGTTTCTGGGCTGAAACTGCGCATCGTTTCGTTAACACCCCGAATCGGTGCATTAAATGCAACCCTGGCATGGTTTTTTGCACAGCAACAAAACTGACCGAAACGACCAAAAACATCACTATTGGGTCCAAAAAAGTGGAATGGGTGCGTTCTTTTCGTTTCTCGGCCGAAACTGTGCATCGATTCGTTAACACCCCGAATCGGTGCATTAAATGCAACCCCAGCATGGTTTTTTGCACAGTAACGAAACTGACCGAAACGAACCAAAACATCACTATTGGGTCCAAAAAAGTGGATTGGGTGCGTTCGTTTCGTTTCTGGCCCGAATCGGTGCATCGTTTCGGTTCCGGCCAGTATCGGGTCATTAAATGCTACCGAGCATGGTTTTTTGCACAGTAACGAAACTGACCGAAACGAACCAAAACATCACTATTGGGTCCAAAAAAGTGGATTGGGTGCGTTCGTTTCGTTTCTGGCACGAATCGGTGCATCGTTTCGGTTCCGGCCAGTATCGGGTCATTAAATGCTACCGAGCATGGTTTTTTGCACAGTAACGAAACTGACCGAAACGAACCAAAACATCACTATTGGGTCCAAAAAAGTGGATTGGGTGCGTTCGTTTCGTTTCTGGCACGAATCGGTGCATCGTTTCGGTTCCGGCCAGTATCGGGTCATTAAATGCTACCGAGCATGGTTTTTTGCACAGTAACGAAACTGACCGAAACGAACCAAAACATCACTATTGGGTCCAAAAAAGTGGATTGGGTGCGTTCGTTTCGTTTCTGGCACGAATCGGTGCATCGTTTCGGTTCCGGCCAGTATCGGGTCATTAAATGCTACCGAGCATGGTTTTTTGCACAGTAACGAAACTGACCGAAACGAACCAAAACATCACTATTGGGTCCAAAAAAGTGGATTGGGTGCGTTCGTTTCGTTTCTGGCACGAATCGGTGCATCGTTTCGGTTCCGGCCAGTATCGGGTCATTAAATGCTACCGAGCATGGTTTTTTGCACAGTAACGAAACTGACCGAAACGAACCAAAACATCACTATTGGGTCCAAAAAAGTGGATTGGGTGCGTTCGTTTCGTTTCTGGCACGAATCGGTGCATCGTTTCGGTTCCGGCCAGTATCGGGTCATTAAATGCTACCGAGCATGGTTTTTTGCACAGTAACGAAACTGACCGAAACGAACCAAAACATCACTATTGGGTCCAAAAAAGTGGATTGGGTGCGTTCGTTTCGTTTCTGGCACGAATCGGTGCATCGTTTCGGTTCCGGCCAGTATCGGGTCATTAAATGCTACCGAGCATGGTTTTTTGCACAGTAACGAAACTGACCGAAACGAACCAAAACATCACTATTGGGTCCAAAAAAGTGGATTGGGTGCGTTCGTTTCGTTTCTGGCACGAATCGGTGCATCGTTTCGGTTCCGGCCAGTATCGGGTCATTAAATGCTACCGAGCATGGTTTTTTGCACAGTAACGAAACTGACCGAAACGAACCAAAACATCACTATTGGGTCCAAAAAAGTGGATTGGGTGCGTTCGTTTCGTTTCTGGCACGAATCGGTGCATCGTTTCGGTTCCGGCCAGTATCGGGTCATTAAATGCTACCGAGCATGGTTTTTTGCACAGTAACGAAACTGACCGAAACGAACCAAAACATCACTATTGGGTCCAAAAAAGTGGATTGGGTGCGTTCGTTTCGTTTCTGGCACGAATCGGTGCATCGTTTCGGTTCCGGCCAGTATCGGGTCATTAAATGCTACCGAGCATGGTTTTTTGCACAGTAACGAAACTGACCGAAACGAACCAAAACATCACTATTGGGTCCAAAAAAGTGGATTGGGTGCGTTCGTTTCGTTTCTGGCACGAATCGGTGCATCGTTTCGGTTCCGGCCAGTATCGGGTCATTAAATGCTACCGAGCATGGTTTTTTGCACAGTAACGAAACTGACCGAAACGAACCAAAACATCACTATTGGGTCCAAAAAAGTGGATTGGGTGCGTTCGTTTCGTTTCTGGCACGAATCGGTGCATCGTTTCGGTTCCGGCCAGTATCGGGTCATTAAATGCTACCGAGCATGGTTTTTTGCACAGTAACGAAACTGACCGAAACGAACCAAAACATCACTATTGGGTCCAAAAAAGTGGATTGGGTGCGTTCGTTTCGTTTCTGGCACGAATCGGTGCATCGTTTCGGTTCCGGCCAGTATCGGGTCATTAAATGCTACCGAGCATGGTTTTTTGCACAGTAACGAAACTGACCGAAACGAACCAAAACATCACTATTGGGTCCAAAAAAGTGGATTGGGTGCGTTCGTTTCGTTTCTGGCACGAATCGGTGCATCGTTTCGGTTCCGGCCAGTATCGGGTCATTAAATGCTACCGAGCATGGTTTTTTGCACAGTAACGAAACTGACCGAAACGAACCAAAACATCACTATTGGGTCCAAAAAAGTGGATTGGGTGCGTTCGTTTCGTTTCTGGCACGAATCGGTGCATCGTTTCGGTTCCGGCCAGTATCGGGTCATTAAATGCTACCGAGCATGGTTTTTTGCACAGTAACGAAACTGACCGAAACGAACCAAAACATCACTATTGGGTCCAAAAAAGTGGATTGGGTGCGTTCGTTTCGTTTCTGGCACGAATCGGTGCATCGTTTCGGTTCCGGCCAGTATCGGGTCATTAAATGCTACCGAGCATGGTTTTTTGCACAGTAACGAAACTGACCGAAACGAACCAAAACATCACTATTGGGTCCAAAAAAGTGGATTGGGTGCGTTCGTTTCGTTTCTGGCACGAATCGGTGCATCGTTTCGGTTCCGGCCAGTATCGGGTCATTAAATGCTACCGAGCATGGTTTTTTGCACAGTAACGAAACTGACCGAAACGAACCAAAACATCACTATTGGGTCCAAAAAAGTGGATTGGGTGCGTTCGTTTCGTTTCTGGCACGAATCGGTGCATCGTTTCGGTTCCGGCCAGTATCGGGTCATTAAATGCTACCGAGCATGGTTTTTTGCACAGTAACGAAACTGACCGAAACGAACCAAAACATCACTATTGGGTCCAAAAAAGTGGATTGGGTGCGTTCGTTTCGTTTCTGGCACGAATCGGTGCATCGTTTCGGTTCCGGCCAGTATCGGGTCATTAAATGCTACCGAGCATGGTTTTTTGCACAGTAACGAAACTGACCGAAACGAACCAAAACATCACTATTGGGTCCAAAAAAGTGGATTGGGTGCGTTCGTTTCGTTTCTGGCACGAATCGGTGCATCGTTTCGGTTCCGGCCAGTATCGGGTCATTAAATGCTACCGAGCATGGTTTTTTGCACAGTAACGAAACTGACCGAAACGAACCAAAACATCACTATTGGGTCCAAAAAAGTGGATTGGGTGCGTTCGTTTCGTTTCTGGCACGAATCGGTGCATCGTTTCGGTTCCGGCCAGTATCGGGTCATTAAATGCTACCGAGCATGGTTTTTTGCACAGTAACGAAACTGACCGAAACGAACCAAAACATCACTATTGGGTCCAAAAAAGTGGATTGGGTGCGTTCGTTTCGTTTCTGGCACGAATCGGTGCATCGTTTCGGTTCCGGCCAGTATCGGGTCATTAAATGCTACCGAGCATGGTTTTTTGCACAGTAACGAAACTGACCGAAACGAACCAAAACATCACTATTGGGTCCAAAAAAGTGGATTGGGTGCGTTCGTTTCGTTTCTGGCACGAATCGGTGCATCGTTTCGGTTCCGGCCAGTATCGGGTCATTAAATGCTACCGAGCATGGTTTTTTGCACAGTAACGAAACTGACCGAAACGAACCAAAACATCACTATTGGGTCCAAAAAAGTGGATTGGGTGCGTTCGTTTCGTTTCTGGCACGAATCGGTGCATCGTTTCGGTTCCGGCCAGTATCGGGTCATTAAATGCTACCGAGCATGGTTTTTTGCACAGTAACGAAACTGACCGAAACGAACCAAAACATCACTATTGGGTCCAAAAAAGTGGATTGGGTGCGTTCGTTTCGTTTCTGGCACGAATCGGTGCATCGTTTCGGTTCCGGCCAGTATCGGGTCATTAAATGCTACCGAGCATGGTTTTTTGCACAGTAACGAAACTGACCGAAACGAACCAAAACATCACTATTGGGTCCAAAAAAGTGGATTGGGTGCGTTCGTTTCGTTTCTGGCACGAATCGGTGCATCGTTTCGGTTCCGGCCAGTATCGGGTCATTAAATGCTACCGAGCATGGTTTTTTGCACAGTAACGAAACTGACCGAAACGAACCAAAACATCACTATTGGGTCCAAAAAAGTGGATTGGGTGCGTTCGTTTCGTTTCTGGCACGAATCGGTGCATCGTTTCGGTTCCGGCCAGTATCGGGTCATTAAATGCTACCGAGCATGGTTTTTTGCACAGTAACGAAACTGACCGAAACGAACCAAAACATCACTATTGGGTCCAAAAAAGTGGATTGGGTGCGTTCGTTTCGTTTCTGGCACGAATCGGTGCATCGTTTCGGTTCCGGCCAGTATCGGGTCATTAAATGCTACCGAGCATGGTTTTTTGCACAGTAACGAAACTGACCGAAACGAACCAAAACATCACTATTGGGTCCAAAAAAGTGGATTGGGTGCGTTCGTTTCGTTTCTGGCACGAATCGGTGCATCGTTTCGGTTCCGGCCAGTATCGGGTCATTAAATGCTACCGAGCATGGTTTTTTGCACAGTAACGAAACTGACCGAAACGAACCAAAACATCACTATTGGGTCCAAAAAAGTGGATTGGGTGCGTTCGTTTCGTTTCTGGCACGAATCGGTGCATCGTTTCGGTTCCGGCCAGTATCGGGTCATTAAATGCTACCGAGCATGGTTTTTTGCACAGTAACGAAACTGACCGAAACGAACCAAAACATCACTATTGGGTCCAAAAAAGTGGATTGGGTGCGTTCGTTTCGTTTCTGGCACGAATCGGTGCATCGTTTCGGTTCCGGCCAGTATCGGGTCATTAAATGCTACCGAGCATGGTTTTTTGCACAGTAACGAAACTGACCGAAACGAACCAAAACATCACTATTGGGTCCAAAAAAGTGGATTGGGTGCGTTCGTTTCGTTTCTGGCACGAATCGGTGCATCGTTTCGGTTCCGGCCAGTATCGGGTCATTAAATGCTACCGAGCATGGTTTTTTGCACAGTAACGAAACTGACCGAAACGAACCAAAACATCACTATTGGGTCCAAAAAAGTGGATTGGGTGCGTTCGTTTCGTTTCTGGCACGAATCGGTGCATCGTTTCGGTTCCGGCCAGTATCGGGTCATTAAATGCTACCGAGCATGGTTTTTTGCACAGTAACGAAACTGACCGAAACGAACCAAAACATCACTATTGGGTCCAAAAAAGTGGATTGGGTGCGTTCGTTTCGTTTCTGGCACGAATCGGTGCATCGTTTCGGTTCCGGCCAGTATCGGGTCATTAAATGCTACCGAGCATGGTTTTTTGCACAGTAACGAAACTGACCGAAACGAACCAAAACATCACTATTGGGTCCAAAAAAGTGGATTGGGTGCGTTCGTTTCGTTTCTGGCACGAATCGGTGCATCGTTTCGGTTCCGGCCAGTATCGGGTCATTAAATGCTACCGAGCATGGTTTTTTGCACAGTAACGAAACTGACCGAAACGAACCAAAACATCACTATTGGGTCCAAAAAAGTGGATTGGGTGCGTTCGTTTCGTTTCTGGCACGAATCGGTGCATCGTTTCGGTTCCGGCCAGTATCGGGTCATTAAATGCTACCGAGCATGGTTTTTTGCACAGTAACGAAACTGACCGAAACGAACCAAAACATCACTATTGGGTCCAAAAAAGTGGATTGGGTGCGTTCGTTTCGTTTCTGGCACGAATCGGTGCATCGTTTCGGTTCCGGCCAGTATCGGGTCATTAAATGCTACCGAGCATGGTTTTTTGCACAGTAACGAAACTGACCGAAACGAACCAAAACATCACTATTGGGTCCAAAAAAGTGGATTGGGTGCGTTCGTTTCGTTTCTGGCACGAATCGGTGCATCGTTTCGGTTCCGGCCAGTATCGGGTCATTAAATGCTACCGAGCATGGTTTTTTGCACAGTAACGAAACTGACCGAAACGAACCAAAACATCACTATTGGGTCCAAAAAAGTGGATTGGGTGCGTTCGTTTCGTTTCTGGCACGAATCGGTGCATCGTTTCGGTTCCGGCCAGTATCGGGTCATTAAATGCTACCGAGCATGGTTTTTTGCACAGTAACGAAACTGACCGAAACGAACCAAAACATCACTATTGGGTCCAAAAAAGTGGATTGGGTGCGTTCGTTTCGTTTCTGGCACGAATCGGTGCATCGTTTCGGTTCCGGCCAGTATCGGGTCATTAAATGCTACCGAGCATGGTTTTTTGCACAGTAACGAAACTGACCGAAACGAACCAAAACATCACTATTGGGTCCAAAAAAGTGGATTGGGTGCGTTCGTTTCGTTTCTGGCACGAATCGGTGCATCGTTTCGGTTCCGGCCAGTATCGGGTCATTAAATGCTACCGAGCATGGTTTTTTGCACAGTAACGAAACTGACCGAAACGAACCAAAACATCACTATTGGGTCCAAAAAAGTGGATTGGGTGCGTTCGTTTCGTTTCTGGCACGAATCGGTGCATCGTTTCGGTTCCGGCCAGTATCGGGTCATTAAATGCTACCGAGCATGGTTTTTTGCACAGTAACGAAACTGACCGAAACGAACCAAAACATCACTATTGGGTCCAAAAAAGTGGATTGGGTGCGTTCGTTTCGTTTCTGGCACGAATCGGTGCATCGTTTCGGTTCCGGCCAGTATCGGGTCATTAAATGCTACCGAGCATGGTTTTTTGCACAGTAACGAAACTGACCGAAACGAACCAAAACATCACTATTGGGTCCAAAAAAGTGGATTGGGTGCGTTCGTTTCGTTTCTGGCACGAATCGGTGCATCGTTTCGGTTCCGGCCAGTATCGGGTCATTAAATGCTACCGAGCATGGTTTTTTGCACAGTAACGAAACTGACCGAAACGAACCAAAACATCACTATTGGGTCCAAAAAAGTGGATTGGGTGCGTTCGTTTCGTTTCTGGCACGAATCGGTGCATCGTTTCGGTTCCGGCCAGTATCGGGTCATTAAATGCTACCGAGCATGGTTTTTTGCACAGTAACGAAACTGACCGAAACGAACCAAAACATCACTATTGGGTCCAAAAAAGTGGATTGGGTGCGTTCGTTTCGTTTCTGGCACGAATCGGTGCATCGTTTCGGTTCCGGCCAGTATCGGGTCATTAAATGCTACCGAGCATGGTTTTTTGCACAGTAACGAAACTGACCGAAACGAACCAAAACATCACTATTGGGTCCAAAAAAGTGGATTGGGTGCGTTCGTTTCGTTTCTGGCACGAATCGGTGCATCGTTTCGGTTCCGGCCAGTATCGGGTCATTAAATGCTACCGAGCATGGTTTTTTGCACAGTAACGAAACTGACCGAAACGAACCAAAACATCACTATTGGGTCCAAAAAAGTGGATTGGGTGCGTTCGTTTCGTTTCTGGCACGAATCGGTGCATCGTTTCGGTTCCGGCCAGTATCGGGTCATTAAATGCTACCGAGCATGGTTTTTTGCACAGTAACGAAACTGACCGAAACGAACCAAAACATCACTATTGGGTCCAAAAAAGTGGATTGGGTGCGTTCGTTTCGTTTCTGGCACGAATCGGTGCATCGTTTCGGTTCCGGCCAGTATCGGGTCATTAAATGCTACCGAGCATGGTTTTTTGCACAGTAACGAAACTGACCGAAACGAACCAAAACATCACTATTGGGTCCAAAAAAGTGGATTGGGTGCGTTCGTTTCGTTTCTGGCACGAATCGGTGCATCGTTTCGGTTCCGGCCAGTATCGGGTCATTAAATGCTACCGAGCATGGTTTTTTGCACAGTAACGAAACTGACCGAAACGAACCAAAACATCACTATTGGGTCCAAAAAAGTGGATTGGGTGCGTTCGTTTCGTTTCTGGCACGAATCGGTGCATCGTTTCGGTTCCGGCCAGTATCGGGTCATTAAATGCTACCGAGCATGGTTTTTTGCACAGTAACGAAACTGACCGAAACGAACCAAAACATCACTATTGGGTCCAAAAAAGTGGATTGGGTGCGTTCGTTTCGTTTCTGGCACGAATCGGTGCATCGTTTCGGTTCCGGCCAGTATCGGGTCATTAAATGCTACCGAGCATGGTTTTTTGCACAGTAACGAAACTGACCGAAACGAACCAAAACATCACTATTGGGTCCAAAAAAGTGGATTGGGTGCGTTCGTTTCGTTTCTGGCACGAATCGGTGCATCGTTTCGGTTCCGGCCAGTATCGGGTCATTAAATGCTACCGAGCATGGTTTTTTGCACAGTAACGAAACTGACCGAAACGAACCAAAACATCACTATTGGGTCCAAAAAAGTGGATTGGGTGCGTTCGTTTCGTTTCTGGCACGAATCGGTGCATCGTTTCGGTTCCGGCCAGTATCGGGTCATTAAATGCTACCGAGCATGGTTTTTTGCACAGTAACGAAACTGACCGAAACGAACCAAAACATCACTATTGGGTCCAAAAAAGTGGATTGGGTGCGTTCGTTTCGTTTCTGGCACGAATCGGTGCATCGTTTCGGTTCCGGCCAGTATCGGGTCATTAAATGCTACCGAGCATGGTTTTTTGCACAGTAACGAAACTGACCGAAACGAACCAAAACATCACTATTGGGTCCAAAAAAGTGGATTGGGTGCGTTCGTTTCGTTTCTGGCACGAATCGGTGCATCGTTTCGGTTCCGGCCAGTATCGGGTCATTAAATGCTACCGAGCATGGTTTTTTGCACAGTAACGAAACTGACCGAAACGAACCAAAACATCACTATTGGGTCCAAAAAAGTGGATTGGGTGCGTTCGTTTCGTTTCTGGCACGAATCGGTGCATCGTTTCGGTTCCGGCCAGTATCGGGTCATTAAATGCTACCGAGCATGGTTTTTTGCACAGTAACGAAACTGACCGAAACGAACCAAAACATCACTATTGGGTCCAAAAAAGTGGATTGGGTGCGTTCGTTTCGTTTCTGGCACGAATCGGTGCATCGTTTCGGTTCCGGCCAGTATCGGGTCATTAAATGCTACCGAGCATGGTTTTTTGCACAGTAACGAAACTGACCGAAACGAACCAAAACATCACTATTGGGTCCAAAAAAGTGGATTGGGTGCGTTCGTTTCGTTTCTGGCACGAATCGGTGCATCGTTTCGGTTCCGGCCAGTATCGGGTCATTAAATGCTACCGAGCATGGTTTTTTGCACAGTAACGAAACTGACCGAAACGAACCAAAACATCACTATTGGGTCCAAAAAAGTGGATTGGGTGCGTTCGTTTCGTTTCTGGCACGAATCGGTGCATCGTTTCGGTTCCGGCCAGTATCGGGTCATTAAATGCTACCGAGCATGGTTTTTTGCACAGTAACGAAACTGACCGAAACGAACCAAAACATCACTATTGGGTCCAAAAAAGTGGATTGGGTGCGTTCGTTTCGTTTCTGGCACGAATCGGTGCATCGTTTCGGTTCCGGCCAGTATCGGGTCATTAAATGCTACCGAGCATGGTTTTTTGCACAGTAACGAAACTGACCGAAACGAACCAAAACATCACTATTGGGTCCAAAAAAGTGGATTGGGTGCGTTCGTTTCGTTTCTGGCACGAATCGGTGCATCGTTTCGGTTCCGGCCAGTATCGGGTCATTAAATGCTACCGAGCATGGTTTTTTGCACAGTAACGAAACTGACCGAAACGAACCAAAACATCACTATTGGGTCCAAAAAAGTGGATTGGGTGCGTTCGTTTCGTTTCTGGCACGAATCGGTGCATCGTTTCGGTTCCGGCCAGTATCGGGTCATTAAATGCTACCGAGCATGGTTTTTTGCACAGTAACGAAACTGACCGAAACGAACCAAAACATCACTATTGGGTCCAAAAAAGTGGATTGGGTGCGTTCGTTTCGTTTCTGGCACGAATCGGTGCATCGTTTCGGTTCCGGCCAGTATCGGGTCATTAAATGCTACCGAGCATGGTTTTTTGCACAGTAACGAAACTGACCGAAACGAACCAAAACATCACTATTGGGTCCAAAAAAGTGGATTGGGTGCGTTCGTTTCGTTTCTGGCACGAATCGGTGCATCGTTTCGGTTCCGGCCAGTATCGGGTCATTAAATGCTACCGAGCATGGTTTTTTGCACAGTAACGAAACTGACCGAAACGAACCAAAACATCACTATTGGGTCCAAAAAAGTGGATTGGGTGCGTTCGTTTCGTTTCTGGCACGAATCGGTGCATCGTTTCGGTTCCGGCCAGTATCGGGTCATTAAATGCTACCGAGCATGGTTTTTTGCACAGTAACGAAACTGACCGAAACGAACCAAAACATCACTATTGGGTCCAAAAAAGTGGATTGGGTGCGTTCGTTTCGTTTCTGGCACGAATCGGTGCATCGTTTCGGTTCCGGCCAGTATCGGGTCATTAAATGCTACCGAGCATGGTTTTTTGCACAGTAACGAAACTGACCGAAACGAACCAAAACATCACTATTGGGTCCAAAAAAGTGGATTGGGTGCGTTCGTTTCGTTTCTGGCACGAATCGGTGCATCGTTTCGGTTCCGGCCAGTATCGGGTCATTAAATGCTACCGAGCATGGTTTTTTGCACAGTAACGAAACTGACCGAAACGAACCAAAACATCACTATTGGGTCCAAAAAAGTGGATTGGGTGCGTTCGTTTCGTTTCTGGCACGAATCGGTGCATCGTTTCGGTTCCGGCCAGTATCGGGTCATTAAATGCTACCGAGCATGGTTTTTTGCACAGTAACGAAACTGACCGAAACGAACCAAAACATCACTATTGGGTCCAAAAAAGTGGATTGGGTGCGTTCGTTTCGTTTCTGGCACGAATCGGTGCATCGTTTCGGTTCCGGCCAGTATCGGGTCATTAAATGCTACCGAGCATGGTTTTTTGCACAGTAACGAAACTGACCGAAACGAACCAAAACATCACTATTGGGTCCAAAAAAGTGGATTGGGTGCGTTCGTTTCGTTTCTGGCACGAATCGGTGCATCGTTTCGGTTCCGGCCAGTATCGGGTCATTAAATGCTACCGAGCATGGTTTTTTGCACAGTAACGAAACTGACCGAAACGAACCAAAACATCACTATTGGGTCCAAAAAAGTGGATTGGGTGCGTTCGTTTCGTTTCTGGCACGAATCGGTGCATCGTTTCGGTTCCGGCCAGTATCGGGTCATTAAATGCTACCGAGCATGGTTTTTTGCACAGTAACGAAACTGACCGAAACGAACCAAAACATCACTATTGGGTCCAAAAAAGTGGATTGGGTGCGTTCGTTTCGTTTCTGGCACGAATCGGTGCATCGTTTCGGTTCCGGCCAGTATCGGGTCATTAAATGCTACCGAGCATGGTTTTTTGCACAGTAACGAAACTGACCGAAACGAACCAAAACATCACTATTGGGTCCAAAAAAGTGGATTGGGTGCGTTCGTTTCGTTTCTGGCACGAATCGGTGCATCGTTTCGGTTCCGGCCAGTATCGGGTCATTAAATGCTACCGAGCATGGTTTTTTGCACAGTAACGAAACTGACCGAAACGAACCAAAACATCACTATTGGGTCCAAAAAAGTGGATTGGGTGCGTTCGTTTCGTTTCTGGCACGAATCGGTGCATCGTTTCGGTTCCGGCCAGTATCGGGTCATTAAATGCTACCGAGCATGGTTTTTTGCACAGTAACGAAACTGACCGAAACGAACCAAAACATCACTATTGGGTCCAAAAAAGTGGATTGGGTGCGTTCGTTTCGTTTCTGGCACGAATCGGTGCATCGTTTCGGTTCCGGCCAGTATCGGGTCATTAAATGCTACCGAGCATGGTTTTTTGCACAGTAACGAAACTGACCGAAACGAACCAAAACATCACTATTGGGTCCAAAAAAGTGGATTGGGTGCGTTCGTTTCGTTTCTGGCACGAATCGGTGCATCGTTTCGGTTCCGGCCAGTATCGGGTCATTAAATGCTACCGAGCATGGTTTTTTGCACAGTAACGAAACTGACCGAAACGAACCAAAACATCACTATTGGGTCCAAAAAAGTGGATTGGGTGCGTTCGTTTCGTTTCTGGCACGAATCGGTGCATCGTTTCGGTTCCGGCCAGTATCGGGTCATTAAATGCTACCGAGCATGGTTTTTTGCACAGTAACGAAACTGACCGAAACGAACCAAAACATCACTATTGGGTCCAAAAAAGTGGATTGGGTGCGTTCGTTTCGTTTCTGGCACGAATCGGTGCATCGTTTCGGTTCCGGCCAGTATCGGGTCATTAAATGCTACCGAGCATGGTTTTTTGCACAGTAACGAAACTGACCGAAACGAACCAAAACATCACTATTGGGTCCAAAAAAGTGGATTGGGTGCGTTCGTTTCGTTTCTGGCACGAATCGGTGCATCGTTTCGGTTCCGGCCAGTATCGGGTCATTAAATGCTACCGAGCATGGTTTTTTGCACAGTAACGAAACTGACCGAAACGAACCAAAACATCACTATTGGGTCCAAAAAAGTGGATTGGGTGCGTTCGTTTCGTTTCTGGCACGAATCGGTGCATCGTTTCGGTTCCGGCCAGTATCGGGTCATTAAATGCTACCGAGCATGGTTTTTTGCACAGTAACGAAACTGACCGAAACGAACCAAAACATCACTATTGGGTCCAAAAAAGTGGATTGGGTGCGTTCGTTTCGTTTCTGGCACGAATCGGTGCATCGTTTCGGTTCCGGCCAGTATCGGGTCATTAAATGCTACCGAGCATGGTTTTTTGCACAGTAACGAAACTGACCGAAACGAACCAAAACATCACTATTGGGTCCAAAAAAGTGGATTGGGTGCGTTCGTTTCGTTTCTGGCACGAATCGGTGCATCGTTTCGGTTCCGGCCAGTATCGGGTCATTAAATGCTACCGAGCATGGTTTTTTGCACAGTAACGAAACTGACCGAAACGAACCAAAACATCACTATTGGGTCCAAAAAAGTGGATTGGGTGCGTTCGTTTCGTTTCTGGCACGAATCGGTGCATCGTTTCGGTTCCGGCCAGTATCGGGTCATTAAATGCTACCGAGCATGGTTTTTTGCACAGTAACGAAACTGACCGAAACGAACCAAAACATCACTATTGGGTCCAAAAAAGTGGATTGGGTGCGTTCGTTTCGTTTCTGGCACGAATCGGTGCATCGTTTCGGTTCCGGCCAGTATCGGGTCATTAAATGCTACCGAGCATGGTTTTTTGCACAGTAACGAAACTGACCGAAACGAACCAAAACATCACTATTGGGTCCAAAAAAGTGGATTGGGTGCGTTCGTTTCGTTTCTGGCACGAATCGGTGCATCGTTTCGGTTCCGGCCAGTATCGGGTCATTAAATGCTACCGAGCATGGTTTTTTGCACAGTAACGAAACTGACCGAAACGAACCAAAACATCACTATTGGGTCCAAAAAAGTGGATTGGGTGCGTTCGTTTCGTTTCTGGCACGAATCGGTGCATCGTTTCGGTTCCGGCCAGTATCGGGTCATTAAATGCTACCGAGCATGGTTTTTTGCACAGTAACGAACAACATGGTTTTTTGCACAATAACGAATCTGAGCGAAACGAACCAAAAGATCACTGTTGGGTCCAAAAAAGTGGATTTGGTGCGCTCGTTTCGTTTCAGGGCCGAAACTGTGCATCGTTTCGTTAACGGCCCGAATCGGTGCATTAAATGCAACCCCGGCATGGTTTTTTGCACAGTAACGAATCTAACCGAAACGAACCAAAACATCACTATTAGGTCAAAAAAGTGAATTGGGTGCGTTCGTTTCGTTTTTGGGCCACAATTGCGCATCATTTCGTTAACGGCCCGAATCGGTGCATTAAATGCAACCACAACATGGTTTTTTGCACAATAACGAAACTGAGCGAAACGAACCAAAAGATCACTGTTGGGTCCAAAGACGAAACTGACCGAAACGAACCAAAACATCACTATTGGGTCAAAAAAGTGAATTGGGTGCGTTCGTTTCATTTCTGGGCCGAAATTGCGCATCGTTTCGTTAACGGCCCGAATCGGTGCATTAAATGCAACCACAACATGGTTTTTTGCACAATAACGAAACTGAGCGAAACGAACCAAAAGATCACTGTTGGGTCCAAAAAATTGGATTGGGTGCGTTCATTTCGTTTCTGGGCCGAAACTGTGCATTGTATCGTTAACGGCATGAATCGGTGCATTTAATGCAACCCCGGGATGGTTTTATGCACAGTGACGAAACTGACCGAAACGAACCAAAACATCACTATTGGGTCCAAAAAAGTGGATTGGGTACGTTCTTTTCTTTTCTCGGCCGAAACTGTGCATCGTTTTGTTAACGGCCCAAATCGGTGCATTATATGCAACCCTGGCATGGACCCCGGCATGGTTTTATGCACAGTTACGAAACTGACCGAAACGAACCAAAACATCACTATTGGGTCCAAAAAAGTCGATTGTGTGCGTTCTTTTCATTTCTCGGCCAAAATTGTGCATCGTTTCGTTAACGGCATGAATCGGTGCATTTAATGCAACCCCGGCATGGTTTTATGCACAGTTACGAAACTGACCGAAACGAACCAAAACATCACTATTAGGTCAAAAAAGTGAATTGGGTGCGTTCGTTTCGTTTCTCGGCCGAAACTGTGCATCGTTTCGTTAACAACCCGAATCGGTGCATTAAATGCAACCCCGGCATGGTTTTTTGCACAGTAACGAAACTGACCGAAACGAACCAAAACATCACTTTTGGGACAAAAAAAGTGGATTGGGTTTGTTCGTTTCATTAATGGCTCGATTCGGTGCATTAAATGCAACCCCGGGATGGTTGTGGATTGGGTGAGTTCGTTTCGTTTCTGGCCCGAAATTGTGCATCGTTTCGTTAACGGCATGAATCGGTGCATTTAATGCAACCCCGGCATGGTTTTATGCACAGTTACGAAACTGACCGAAACGAACCAAAACATCACTATCGTTTCGTTAACGGCCCGAATCAGTGCATTATAAGCAACCACAACAAGGTTTTTTGCACAATAACGAAACTGAGCGAAACGATTAAAAAGATCACTGTTGGGTCCAAAAAAGTGGATTTGGTGCGTTCGTTTCATTTCAGGGCCGAAACTGTGCATCGTTTCGTTAACACCCCGAATCGGTGCATTAAATGCAACCTCGGCATGGTTTTTTGCACAGTAACGAAACTGACCGAAACGAACCACTGGGTCCAAAAAAGTGGATTGGGTACGTTCGTTTTATTTCTGGGCCGAAACTGTGCATCGTTTCGTTATCAGAATGAATCGGTGCATTTAATGCAACACCGGCATGGTTTTATGCACTGTTACGAAACTGATCGAAACGAACCAAAACATCACTATTGGGTCCAAAAAAGTGAATTGGATGCGTTCATTTCGGTTCTCGACCGAAACTGTGCATCGCTTCGTTAACGGCCCGAATCGGTGCATTAAATGCAACCCCGGCATGGTTTTTTGCACAGTAACGAAACTAACCGAAACGAACCAAAACATCACTATTAGGTCAAAAAAGTGAATTGGGGGCGTTCGTTTCGTTTCTGGGCTGAAACTGCGCATCGTTTCGTTAACGGCCCGAATCGGTGCATTATAGTAATGAAACTGACCGAAACGGACCAAAACATCACTGTTGGGTCCAAAAAAGTGGATTGGGTGCGTTCGTTTCGTTTCTGGGCTGAAACTGCGCATCGTTTCGTTAACACCCCGAATCGGTGCATTAAATGCAACCCCGACATGGTTTTATGCACAGTAACAAAACTGACCGAAACGAACAAAAACATCACTATTGGGTCCAAAAAAGTGGATTGGGTGCGTTTTTTTCGTTTCTCGGCCGAAACTGTGCATCGATTCGTTAACGGCCTGAATCGGTGCATTAAATGCAACACCGGAATGGTTTTTTGCACAGTAACGAAACTGACCGAAACGGACCAAAACATCACTGTTGGGGCCAAAAAAGTGGATTGGGTGCGTTCGTTTCGTTCCTGGGCCGAAACTGTGCATCGTTTCGTTAACGGCCCGAATCAGTGCATTATATGCAAACACAGCGTGGTTTTTTGCACAATAACGAAACTGAGCGAATCGAACCAAAAGATCACTGTTGGGTCCAAAAAAGTGGATTTGGTGCACTCGTTTCGTTTCAGGGCCGAAACTGTGCATCGTTTCGTTAACGGCCCCAATTGGTGCATTAAATGCAACCCTGGCATGGTTTTCTGCACAGTAACGAAACTAACGAACAGTAACGAACGAGAAATGAAACGATGCGTTTGGGTGTGTTCGTTTCGTTTCTGGCCCGAATCGGTGCATCGTTTCGGTTCCGGCCAGTATCGGGTCATTAAATGCTACCGAGCATGGTTTTTTGCACAGTAACGAAACTGACCGAAACGAACCAAAACATCACTATTGGGTCCAAAAAAGTGGTTTGGGTGTGTTCGTTTCGTTTCTGGCCCGAATCGGTGCATCGTTTCGGTTCCGGCCAGTATCGGGTCATTAAATGCTACCGAGCATGGTTTTTTGCACAGTAACGAAACTGACCGAAACGAACCAAAACATCACTATTGGGTCCAAAAAAGTGGTTTGGGTGTGTTCGTTTCGTTTCTGGCCCGAATCGGTGCATCGTTTCGGTTCCGGCCAGTATCGGGTCATTAAATGCTACCGAGCATGGTTTTTTGCACAGTAACGAAACTGACCGAAACGAACCAAAACATCACTATTGGGTCCAAAAAAGTGGTTTGGGTGTGTTCGTTTCGTTTCTGGCCCGAATCGGTGCATCGTTTCGGTTCCGGCCAGTATCGGGTCATTAAATGCTACCGAGCATGGTTTTTTGCACAGTAACGAAACTGACCGAAACGAACCAAAACATCACTAGTGTCCAAAAAAGTGGATTGGGTGCATTCGTTTCGTTTCTGGCCCGAATCGGTGCATCGTTTCGGTTCCGGCCTGAATCGGGTCATTAAATGCTACCGAGCATGGTTTTTTGCACAGTAACGAAACTTACCGAAATGATCAAAAAGATCACTGTTGAGTCCAAAAAAGGAGATTTGGTGCGTTCGTTTCATTTCAGGGCCGAAACTGTGCATCATTTCGTTAACGGCCCGAATCGGTGCATTAAATGCAACCCCGGCATGGTTTTGTGCACAGTAACGAAACCGACTGAAACGAACCAAAACATCACTATTCACTATTGGGTCCAAAAAAGTGGATTGGGTGCGTTCGTTTTGTTTCTCGGCCGAAACTGTGCATCGATTCGTTATCAGAATGAATCGGTGCATTTAATGCAACACCGGCATGGTTTTATGCACTGTTACGAAACTGATCAAAACGAACCAAAACATCACTATTGGGTCCAAAAAAGTGAATTGGATGCGTTCATTTCGTTTCTCGACCGGAACTGTGCATCGCTTCGTTAACGGCCCGAATCGGTGCATTAAATGCAACCGGGCATGGTTTTTTGCACAGTAACGAAACTAACCGAAACGAACCAAAACATCACAATTGGGTCCAAAAAATTGGAACGGGTCCCTTCAATTCGTTTCTGGGCCAAAACTGCGCATCGTTTCGTTAACACCACGAATCGGTGCATTAAATGCAACCCCGGCATGGTTTTTTGCACAGTAACGAAACTGACCGAAACCAACCAAAACATCACTATTAGGTCAAAAAAGTGAATTGGGTGCGTTCGTTTCGTTTCTGGGCCGAAACTGCGCATCGTTTCGTTAACGGCATGAATTGGTGCATTTAATGCAACCCCGGCATGGTTTTTTGTACAGTAACAAAACTGACCGAAACGAACCAAAACATCACCATTGGGTCTAAAAAAGTGGATTGGGTGCGTTCTTTTCGTTTCTCGGCCGAAACTGTGCATCGTTTCGTTAACACCCCGAATCGGTGCATTAAATGCAACCCCGGCATGGTTTTTTGTACAGTAACAAAACTGACCGAAACGAACCAAAACATCACCATTGGGTCTAAAAAAGTGGATTGGGTGCGTTCTTTTCGTTTCTCGGCCGAAACTGTGCATCGTTTCGTTAACGGCCCGAATCGGTGCATTAAACGCAACACCGGCATGGTTTTTTGCACAGGAACAAAACTGACCGAAACGGACCAAAACATCACTGTTGGGTCCAAAAAAGTGGATTGGGTGCGTTCGTTTCGTTTCTGGCCTGAATCGGTAGTTCGTTTCGGTTCCGGCCCGAATCGGTGCATAAATGCAACTTTGGCATGGTTTTTTGCACAGTAACGAAACTGACCAAAACATCACTACTGTGTCCAAAAAAGTGGATTGGGTGCGTTCGTTTCGTTTCTGGCCTGAATCGGTAGTTCGTTTCGGTTCCGGCCCGAATCGGTGCATAAATGCAACTTTGGCATGGTTTTTTGCACAGTAACGAAACTGACCAAAACATCACTACTGTGTCCAAAAAAGTGGATTGGGTGCGTTCGTTTCGTTTCTGGCCTGAATCGGTAGTTCGTTTCGGTTCCGGCCCGAATCGGTGCATAAATGCAACTTTGGCATGGTTTTTTGCACAGTAACGAAACTGACCAAAACATCACTACTGTGTCCAAAAAAGTGGATTGGGTGCGTTCGTTTCGTTTCTGGCCTGAATCGGTAGTTCGTTTCGGTTCCGGCCCGAATCGGTGCATAAATGCAACTTTGGCATGGTTTTTTGCACAGTAACGAAACTGACCAAAACATCACTACTGTGTCCAAAAAAGTGGATTGGGTGCGTTCGTTTCGTTTCTGGCCTGAATCGGTAGTTCGTTTCGGTTCCGGCCCGAATCGGTGCATAAATGCAACTTTGGCATGGTTTTTTGCACAGTAACGAAACTGACCAAAACATCACTACTGTGTCCAAAAAAGTGGATTGGGTGCGTTCGTTTCGTTTCTGGCCTGAATCGGTAGTTCGTTTCGGTTCCGGCCCGAATCGGTGCATAAATGCAACTTTGGCATGGTTTTTTGCACAGTAACGAAACTGACCAAAACATCACTACTGTGTCCAAAAAAGTGGATTGGGTGCGTTCGTTTCGTTTCTGGCCTGAATCGGTAGTTCGTTTCGGTTCCGGCCCGAATCGGTGCATAAATGCAACTTTGGCATGGTTTTTTGCACAGTAACGAAACTGACCAAAACATCACTACTGTGTCCAAAAAAGTGGATTGGGTGCGTTCGTTTCGTTTCTGGCCTGAATCGGTAGTTCGTTTCGGTTCCGGCCCGAATCGGTGCATAAATGCAACTTTGGCATGGTTTTTTGCACAGTAACGAAACTGACCAAAACATCACTACTGTGTCCAAAAAAGTGGATTGGGTGCGTTCGTTTCGTTTCTGGCCTGAATCGGTAGTTCGTTTCGGTTCCGGCCCGAATCGGTGCATAAATGCAACTTTGGCATGGTTTTTTGCACAGTAACGAAACTGACCAAAACATCACTACTGTGTCCAAAAAAGTGGATTGGGTGCGTTCGTTTCGTTTCTGGCCTGAATCGGTAGTTCGTTTCGGTTCCGGCCCGAATCGGTGCATAAATGCAACTTTGGCATGGTTTTTTGCACAGTAACGAAACTGACCAAAACATCACTACTGTGTCCAAAAAAGTGGATTGGGTGCGTTCGTTTCGTTTCTGGCCTGAATCGGTAGTTCGTTTCGGTTCCGGCCCGAATCGGTGCATAAATGCAACTTTGGCATGGTTTTTTGCACAGTAACGAAACTGACCAAAACATCACTACTGTGTCCAAAAAAGTGGATTGGGTGCGTTCGTTTCGTTTCTGGCCTGAATCGGTAGTTCGTTTCGGTTCCGGCCCGAATCGGTGCATAAATGCAACTTTGGCATGGTTTTTTGCACAGTAACGAAACTGACCAAAACATCACTACTGTGTCCAAAAAAGTGGATTGGGTGCGTTCGTTTCGTTTCTGGCCTGAATCGGTAGTTCGTTTCGGTTCCGGCCCGAATCGGTGCATAAATGCAACTTTGGCATGGTTTTTTGCACAGTAACGAAACTGACCAAAACATCACTACTGTGTCCAAAAAAGTGGATTGGGTGCGTTCGTTTCGTTTCTGGCCCGAATCGGTAGTTCGTTTCGGTTCCGGCCCGAATCGGTGCATAAATGCAACTTTGGCATGGTTTTTTGCACAGTAACGAAACTGACCAAAACGAACCAAAACATCACTATTGGGTCCAAAAAAGTGGATTGGGTGCATTCGTTTCGTTTCTCGGCTGAAACTGTGCATCGCTTCGTTAACGGCCCGAATCGGTGCATTAAATGCAACCCCGGCATGGTTTTTTGCACAGTAACGAAACTAACCGAAACGAACCAAAACATCACAATTGGTTCCAAAAAATTGGATTGGGTGCGTTCATTTCGTTTCTGGGCCGAAACTGTGCGTCGTTTCGTTAACGGCATGAATCGGTGCATTTAATGCAACCCCGGCATGGTTTTATGCACAGTTACGAAACTGACCGAAACGAACCAAAACATCACTATTGGGTCCAGAAAAGTGGATTGGTTACGTTCGTTTCATTTCTGGGCCGAAACTGTGCATCGTTTCGTTAACGGCATGAATCGGTGCATTTAATGCAACCCCGGCATGGTTTTATGCACAGTTACGAAACTGACCGAAATAGACCAAAACATCACTATTGGGTCCAAAAAATTGGATTAGGTGCGTTCATTTTGTTTCTGGGCCGAAACTGTGCGTCGTTTCGTTAACGGCATGAATCGGTGCATTTAATGCAACCCCGGCATGGTTTTATGCACAGTTACGAAACTGACCGAAACGAACCAAAAGATCACAATTGGGTCCAAAAAAGTGGATCGGGTCCCTTCAATTCGTTTCTGGGCCAAAACTGCGCATCGTTTCGTTAACACCCCGAATCGGTGCATTAAATGCAACCCCGGCATGGTTTTTTGCACAGTAACGAAACTGACCGAAACGAACCAAAACATTACTATTAGGTCAAAAAAGTGAATTGGGTGCGTTCGTTTCGTTTCTGGGCCGAAACTGCGCATCGTTTCGTTAACGGCAAGAATTGGTGCATTTAATGCAACCCCGGCATGGTTTTATGCACAGTTACGAAACTGACCGAAACGAACCAAAACAACACTATTGGGTCCAAAAATGTGGATTGGGTGCGTTCGTTTCGTTTCTCGGCCGAAACAGTGCATCGCTTCGTTAACGGCCCGAATCGGTGCATTAAATGCAACCCCGGCATGGTTTTTTGCACAGTAACGAATCTAACCGAAACGAACCAAAACATCACAATTGGGTCCAAAAAATTGGATTGGGTGCCTTCATTTCGTTTCTGGGCTGAAACTGCGCATCGTTTCGTTAACACCCCGAATCGGTGCATTAAATGCAACCCCGGCATGGGTTTCGGCACAGTAACAAAACTGACCGAAACGAACCAAAACATCACTATTAGGTCAAAAAAGTGAATTGGGTGCATTCGTTTCGTTTCTGGGCCGAAACTGCGCATCGTTTCGTTAACACCCCGAATCGGTGCATTAAATGCAACACCGGAATGGTTTTTTGCATAGTAACAAAACTGACCGAAACGGACCAAAACATCACTGTTGGCCCAAAAAAGTGGATTGGGTGCGTTCGTTTCGTTCCTGGGCCGAAACTGTGCATCGTTTCGTTAACGGCCCGAATCAGTGCATTATATGCAAACACAACGTGGTTTTTTGCACAATAACGAAACTGAGCGAATCGAACCAAAAGATCACTGTTGGGTCCAAAAAAGTGGATTTGGTGCATTCGTTTCGTTTCAGGGCCGAAACTGTGCATCGTTTCGTTAACGGCCCGAATCGGTGCATTAAATGTAACCCTGGCATGGTTTTCTGCACAGTAACGAAACTGACCAAAACGGACAAAAACATCACTGTTGGGTCAAAAAAATTGGATTGGGTGCGTTCATTTCGTTTCTGGGCCAAAACTGTGCATTGTTTCGTTAACACCCCGAATCGGTGCATTAAATGCAACCCCAGCATGGTTTTTTGCACAGTAACTTAACTGACTGAAATGAACCAAAACATCACTATTAGGTCAAAAAAGTGAATTGGGTGCGTTCGTTTCGTTTCTTGGCCGAAATTGCGCATCGTTTCGTTAACGGCCCGAATCGGTGCATTAAATGCAACCCCGGCATGGTTTTTGGCACAGTAACGAAACTGGCCGAAACGAACCAAAACATCACTATTGGGTCCAAAAAAGTGGATTGGGTACGTTCGTTTCATTTCTGGATCGAAACTGTGCATCGTTTCGTTAACAGCACGAATCGGTGCATTAAACGCAACACCGGCATGGTTTCTGCACAGTTACAAAACTGACCGAAACGGACCAAAACATCACTGTTGTGTCCAAAAAAGTGGATTGGGTGCGTTCGTTTCGTTTCTGGGCCGAAACTGTGCATCGTTTCGTTAACGGTCCGAATCGGTGCATTAAACGCAACACCGGAATGGTTTTTTG
>OAMR01000069.1:57626-70104 GCA_900205405.1 Echinochloa crus-galli
CTGTCAATTACTATGTGATCTGTTTCTGAAACTTTATTTAATATTAAGTTGATTAAATGCTATATAATGCCTTTTCTTAATTAAAATCTAATTAAGGTTATACGGTTTTTCTTATTAAAGGAAACATGATTAATGATTATTCAATAGTTTTCCGAATAAAATAGAAATTTAGTTTCAATTTGGTTTTTCATAAATAAATATTAATCTAATTAATGATTATTTAATTAGCTTTCCTAATTTAAAAGCAAATTAGAGATTTCACCTCGATGTTTTTATAAATAATCATTAATATTGATTAATATCAACATATATGGTTTTACCTAAATTAAAATAAATATAGTGTATAACCTTTCATTAAATACAAATCATCTGAAAGTTGTATCTTTTCAACCGTTGCTCCGTTTTCAGCGATTCTCGCGCTCACGTGACCATAGAACCGAGCACTATCCTTTAGTGCGCTCTTTAAAAGCTTTACTTTGATTGGTGTATTGTTCTTAGTTGTATATTGTTTGTTTGCTTGTTTAGCACGCTGTGCTCGATGATTGTTGCGAGTAGAGGAAGGTCGTTCGAGAGATTCAAGACGAAGAACTGAAGACTTTGAGCAGCTATTAATTGGAATTGAGGCAAGTTATAGCACGGACAATCCTTGCTACCTATCTCACTTTTAATACACTGTTCATTACATACGCATGTGTCTAATACTGTTCACCTTTAAGGTTGTACCTAGCATTTACTTTCCCTGTCCTTGTACTCCTATGGGTTTTTGCATTTGGGTAGTATTTTGCTAGGCGCAACTACTGTCACCTTTGCTTAACTGTTAAACTTGTATTAATGGTCCACTTCAACTTTAATGTTAAAACTTGCTTTTTAGCAACATGGATTAGGGAGCTAGAGCATGTGCTGTGTGCTTTGCTCTAGTGTCTCTCTGATTTTTACCATATTTGTTCGCTATATGTGTCTGTGGACTTCCTGGGCACACATATGGCCGCATTCGGGTTTTGTGTAAATCCGGGTGTGACAGATTGGTATCAGAGCCGTGCTGACTGTAGGAACGCAGCCTAGATAGTACGGTTGACAAATTACTAGGAGACCCCCATGTTTTAAAAATTTTAAAAGTCTAACAGTCGAGTCTTGTGTGAGTTTATGCCTTTACCTGCTTGTACTTATTGTTATTATGCTTATGTTTGATTTGGTTCTTTGTAATGATTGTGATGGGCGTAGACACCTGTCTGCAACCATCTAGATATAGGTATAAGTCTTAAGGACTTTATTGTTTAGATAGCAGGGGTATTATATATTTTCTCGTACTTATCATCTGACATCTGACCTTTGTGATTATAGATGGTTAACCCTGGGGGCAATGCGGGTGGTCAGCCTCCGAACCAGAACCCGCCCCCGAATCCGAATCAGCAGATCCCCACCATCGAAGAGCTGATGTATGCTCAAGTCCAGATGATGCAGCAGATGGCAGAGACCATGAGGCTGATCCAGCAGAACCAACATCACCCCCAGGCAGCTGCACCGCAAAGAGACAAGAGGGGCGAGTTTTTGAAGGGACGCCCGCCGACCTTCAGCAAGGCCAGCGACCCCCTTGAGGCAGATGATTGGCTCAAGGCAGTGGAGAGACAGCTGGACATCGCCCAGTGCGATGACAGAGAGAAGGTACTGTACGCCGGAGGGCAGCTTCAGGGGCCGGCGTTAGATTGGTGGGATTCATACCAGTCCTCTCATCCGGCCGGTACGCAGATCACCTGGCAGCAGTTCTGCAGTAGCTTTCGTGCACACCACGTGCCGGAGGCTTTGATGATTTTGAAGAAGAAGGAGTTCCTGGCACTGAAGCAGGAAGGGATGAGTGTCACGGCGTATCTTGACAAGTTCGTCTCGTTGGCCCGATACGCTCCAGAAGACGTGGCCACCGACCAGAAGAAGCAGGCTAGGTTCCGTGACGGTCTGCAGGATGCTCTCCAGTACCAGCTCATGTGCACCAAGTTCCCGACCTTTCACGAGCTGGTGGACGGCGCTCTGATGTTGGAGCACAAGCGCCGTGAGATGGAGGACAAGAAGAGGAAGCTCCAGGGATAGCAGGTGGGCAGCAGCAGTCGTCCACGCTTCGCACCTCCACCGAGTCAGCAGGTGGGAGGCCAGCAGCGCTTCCAGGGTCAGTCCGGCTTGCTCAGTCGTGGCTAGTACCAGCAGCAGCGTCCTCAGTTTCCCCGGGCGCCACAGCAGCAGCGTCCTCAGGGTCAGCCACAGATGGGTCCAGCTCAGCGCAGCCAGGTGCAGCCCAGTCCAGTTCAGCGCATCAGCCCAGCCAACACTACACCAGTGGGTCTGAGGGTGTGCTACCACTGTGGCGAGCAGGGACATTTCGCCAATGTCTGCCCCAAGAAGATCCAGAACGCCGCCGGACAGAACCAGCAGGGCAGTACTCAGGGAGTTGGGCAGCCGCAGGGCCAGCAGCAGGGAGGTTGTGCTCCGCAGGCCCCGGTTCGGGGCAAGCTCAACCACACCGGTGCAGAGACAGCAGAGGCAGCCACTGATGTTGTCGTGGGTACGTTCCTCGTCAATTCGACCCCCGCCACTGTTTTATTTGATTCCGGAGCTTCGCATGCTTTCATTTCTGCTGCTTTTGTAAAAAAGAACCTAGTAGCATTATTGCCTATGAAGAATACTATGCTAGTGAGCTCACCAGGGGGAGAGCAGCGCGCCACTCTACGTTGCCCCACTATCACCCTCACCATAAGGGGGTTAGATTTCGAGGCGCGCCCGATAGTCCTGGAGACCCTTGGTTTTGATCTGATCTTGGGTATGAGCTGGATGACCAGATATGATGCAGTGATCAGGTGTGCTACGAGGACCATCCAGCTGACAGCAGAGTCCGGTGACAAGGTGGAGTACCAGGCAGCCAGTTCCTCAGAGCAAGGCCAAGCAAATCAAGCTGAAGGGACATTGATTGAAGATATCAGGGTGGTGAGCCAGTTCCCGGATGTGTTCCCTGACGAGTTGCCAGGTATGCCTCCAGAACGAGATGTTGAATTCGTTATTGAACTAAAACCTGGCACTGCACCTATAGCCAAGAGGCCGTATAGGATGGGAGCGAAGGAGCTGGAGCAGCTCAAGAAGGAGTTGGACGAATTGTTGGCCAAGGGGTACATTCGTCCGAGTGCTTCGCCATGGGGAGCACCGGTATTGTTCGTCGACAAGAAGGATGGTACTCAGAGGTTGTGTGTAGACTATCGAGCCCTCAATGAAGTGACCATCAAGAACAAGTACCCGCTGCCGAGGATTGATGATCTGTTCGATCAGTTGAGGGGAGCTTGTGTGTTCTCCAAGATTGATCTTCGTTCGGGCTACTATCAGATGAGGATCCGCCCGTCAGATGTGCCTAAGACCGCTTTCACCACTCGGTATGGGTTGTATGAGTTCTTGGTCATGTCTTTTGGATTGACCAATGCTCCTGCATACTTCATGTACTTGATGAACAGCGTGTTCATGGACTATCTGGACAAGTTCGTGGTGGTATTCATTGATGACATTCTGGTTTTCTCCAAGAATGAGGAAGAACATGAAGAACATCTGAGGTTGGTACTGCAGAGACTCCGGGAGCATCAGTTGTACGCCAAGCTGAGCAAGTGTGAGTTCTGGCTGAAGGAAGTGGCCTTTCTGGGACACGTGTTGTCCAATGGAGGAGTGGCAGTTGATCCGAAGAAAGTCAGCGATGTGTTGAGCTGGAATCCGCCACGGGATGTGAGCGAGATCAGGAGTTTCCTTGGGATGGCCGGTTATTACAGACGGTTCATTGAAGGATTCTCCAAGATCGCTAAGCCGCTGACTGCTTTGCTAGAGAAGAATGCCCCGTTTGTGTGGACAGAGGCATGCCAGGTCAGCTTCGAAGAGTTGAAGAAGAGGTTGACTACAGCCCCAGTGCTGGTATTGCCAGATTTGGCTAAGAGTTTCTCCATCTACTGCGATGCATCCCGTCTAGGACTGGGTTGCGTCCTTATGCAGGAGGGCAGAGTCGTGTCGTATGCGTCCAGGCAGCTGAGGAAGCATGAGCAGAACTACCCGACGCACGACTTGGAGTTGGCAGCTGTTGTACATGCCCTGAAGATCTGGAGACACTACTTGATTGGGCACAGATGTGACATCTACACTGATCATAAGAGCCTCAAGTATGTCTTCACTCAGTCAGATCTGAACATGAGACAGCGCAGATGGTTAGAGCTGATCAAGGACTATGATCTGGAGATTCATTATCACCCAGGGAAGGCCAACTTGGTGGCAGATGCTCTGAGCAGGAGGAGTTATGTGAACAGGATCACTGGACACCGTTTGCCTGAGGAGCTCAGCCGAGAGTTCGAGAGGATGAGTCTGGGATTCGTCACCAGCATCACCGAGATGGCAGTGGAGCCCACACTCGAGCAGGAGATCCGGAGAGGTCAGCTACAGGATGAGAAGATCCGAGAGATTGTGGGGAATGTTGCATTGGGAAAGGCCCCTGGATTCAGAGTTGATGATCAGGGAACTCTATGGCATGGGAAGAGGATATGTGTGCCAGATATAGCGCAGATCAGAGAGATGATTCTGAGAGAGGCACATGACTCAGCTTATTCGATCCGCCCGGGATAACGGTCAGCGCTGGCAATCTTTGAGCCAGTTCCCGGATGTGTTCCCTGACGAGTTGCCAGGTATGCCTCCGGAACGAGATGTTGAATTCGTTATTGAACTAAAACCTGGCACTGCACCTATAGCCAAGAGGCCGTATAGGATGGGAGCGAAGGAGCTGGAGCAGCTCAAGAAGGAGTTGGACAAATTGTTGGCCAAGGGGTACATTCGTCCGAGTTCTTCACCGTGGGGAGCACCCGTATTGTTCGTCGACAAGAAGGATGGTACTTAGAGGTTGTGTGTGGACTATCGAGCCCTCAACGCAGTGACCATCAAGAACAAGTACCCGCTGCCGAGAATTGATGATCTGTTTGATCAGCTGAGAGGAGCTTGTGTGTTCTCCAAGATCGATCTTCGCTCGGGTTACTATCAGATGAGGATCCGTCCGTCAGATGTGCCTAAGACCGCTTTCACCACTCGGTATGGGTTGTATGAGTTCTTGGTCATGTCTTTTGGATTGACCAACGCTCCTGCATACTTCATGTACCTGATGAACAGCGTGTTCATGGATTATCTGGACAAGTTCGTGGTGGTATTCATTGATGACATTCTGGTTTTCTCCAAGAATGAGGAAGAACATGAAGAACATCTGAGGTTGGTACTGCAGAGACTCCGGGAGCATCAGTTGTACGCCAAGCTGAGCAAGTGTGAGTTCTGGCTGAAGGAAGTGGCCTTTCTGGGACACGTGTTGTCCAATGGAGGAGTGGCAGTTGATCCGAAGAAAGTCAGCGATGTGTTGAGCTGGAATCCGCCACGGGATGTGAGCGAGATCAGGAGTTTCCTTGGGATGGCCGGTTATTACAGACGGTTCATTGAAGGATTCTCCAAGATCGCTAAGCCGCTGACTGCTTTGCTAGAGAAGAATGCCCCGTTTGTGTGGACAGAGGCATGCCAGGTCAGCTTCGAAGAGTTGAAGAAGAGGTTGACTACAGCCCCAGTGCTGGTATTGCCAGATTTGGCTAAGAGTTTCTCCATCTACTGCGATGCATCCCGTCTAGGACTGGGTTGCGTCCTTATGCAGGAGGGCAGAGTCGTGTCGTATGCGTCCAGGCAGCTGAGGAAGCATGAGCAGAACTACCCGACGCACGACTTGGAGTTGGCAGCTGTTGTACATGCCCTGAAGATCTGGAGACACTACTTGATTGGGCACAGATGTGACATCTACACTGATCATAAGAGCCTCAAGTATGTCTTCACTCAGTCAGATCTGAACATGAGACAGCGCAGATGGTTAGAGCTGATCAAGGACTATGATCTGGAGATTCATTATCACCCAGGGAAGGCCAACTTGGTGGCAGATGCTCTGAGCAGGAGGAGTTATGTGAACAGCTGTCTCTTATACACATCTAGATGTGTATAAGAGACAGGGATATGTGTGCCAGCCATAGCGCAGATCAGAGAGATGATTCTGAGAGAGGCACATGACTCAGCTTATTCGATCCACCCAGGCAGCACTAAGATGTACCAGGACATCAAGGAGAGATTCTGGTGGTATGGACTGAAGCGTGATGTGGCGACTCACGTGGCATTGTGCGACACATGTCAGCGAGTCAAGGCAGAACATCAGAGGCCAGCTGGATTGCTTCAGCCGTTGAAGATCCCTGAGTGGAAATGGGAAGAAGTTGGCATGGACTTCATCACTGGTCTGCCCCGCACACAAAGAGGATTCAACTCCATTTGGGTGATTGTTGATCGTCTGACCAAGGTGGCCCACTTTCTGCCAGTGAAGACCACCTACACAGGCGCCAGACTTGCAGAGTTGTACATGGAGCGGATTGTGTGCTTACACGGAGTGCCGAAGAAGATTGTGTCAGATCATGGTACACAGTTCACCTCACACTTCTGGCAGAAGCTACACGAGTCTATGGACACGAAGCTGCACTTCATCTCAGCTTATCACCCACAGACAGATGGTCAGACAGAGCAGACCAATCAGATACTAGAGGATATGTTGAGGGCTTGTGCATTGCAGTATGGTGTCAGCTGGGATAAGATTTTGCCGTATGTAGAGTTCTCCTACAATAACAACCAGAAGAGTTTGCAGATGGCACCGTTCGAGGCATTGTATGGCAGGAAGTGCCGGACCCCATTGTTCTGGAATCAGACTGGAGAGAGTCAGGTCTTTGGTCCGGAGATACTCAGAGATGCAGAGCGGCAGGTGCAGGTGATCAGGGAGAACCTGAAGGTGGCCCAGTCCAGACAGAAGAGTTATGCCGATGTCAGACGGAGGGACCTCAGCTTCAGAGTGGATGATTTTGTGTACCTGAAGGTGTCACCCACGAGAGGTGTAAAGCGGTTCAATGTCAAAGGCAAGTTGACGCCTCGTTACATCGGACCGTTCAGGATACAGGAACGGATGGGCGAAGTAGCATACCGGCTGGATTTACCTGAGAGACTAGCCGGAGTGCACGATGTGTTCCATGTGTCCCAGTTGAAGAAGTGCTTGCGGGTGCCAGAAGAGCAGATCCCGATTGAGGAGTTGAATGTTCAGGAGGACCTCACATACGAGGAGTATCCGATCAGGATCCTGGAGGTGTCAGAGAGAGTGCTGAGGAACAAGACCATTCGAATGTGCAAGGTGCAGTGGAGCCGGCACTCAGCAGATGAAGGAAGGAGCTGGAGCAGCTCAAGAAGGAGTTGGACGAATTGTTGGCCAAGGGGTACATTCGTCCGAGTGCTTCGCCATGGGGAGCACCGGTATTGTTCGTCGACAAGAAGGATGGTACTCAGAGGTTGTGTGTAGACTATCGAGCCCTCAATGAAGTGACCATCAAGAACAAGTACCCGCTGCCGAGGATTGATGATCTGTTCGATCAGCTGAGAGGAGCTTGTGTGTTCTCCAAGATCGATCTTCGCTCGGGTTACTATCAGATGAGGATCCGTCCGTCAGATGTGCCTAAGACCGCTTTCACCACTCGGTATGGGTTGTATGAGTTCTTGGTCATGTCTTTTGGATTGACCAATGCTCCTGCATACTTCATGTACTTGATGAACAGCGTGTTCATGGACTATCTGGACAAGTTCGTGGTGGTATTCATTGATGACATTCTGGTTTTCTCCAAGAATGAGGAAGAACATGAAGAACATCTGAGGTTGGTACTGCAGAGACTCCGGGAGCATCAGTTGTACGCCAAGCTGAGCAAGTGTGAGTTCTGGCTGAAGGAAGTGGCCTTTCTGGGACACGTGTTGTCCAATGGAGGAGTGGCAGTTGATCCGAAGAAAGTCAGCGATGTGTTGAGCTGGAATCCGCCACGGGATGTGAGCGAGATCAGGAGTTTCCTTGGGATGGCCGGTTATTACAGACGGTTCATTGAAGGATTCTCCAGGGTCGCTAAGCCGCTGACTGCTTTGCTAGAGAAGAATGCCCCGTTTGTGTGGACAGAGGCATGCCAGGTCAGCTTCGAAGAGTTGAAGAAGAGGTTGACTACAGCCCCAGTGCTGGTATTGCCAGATTTGGCTAAGAGTTTCTCCATCTACTGCGATGCATCCCGTCTAGGACTGGGTTGCGTCCTTATGCAGGAGGGCAGAGTCGTGTCGTATGCGTCCAGGCAGCTGAGGAAGCATGAGCAGAACTACCCGACGCACGACTTGGAGTTGGCAGCTGTTGTACATGCCCTGAAGATCTGGAGACACTACTTGATTGGGCACAGATGTGACATCTACACTGATCATAAGAGCCTCAAGTATGTCTTCACTCAGTCAGATCTGAACATGAGACAGCGCAGATGGTTAGAGCTGATCAAGGACTATGATCTGGAGATTCATTATCACCCAGGGAAGGCCAACTTGGTGGCAGATGCTCTGAGCAGGAGGAGTTATGTGAACAGGATCACTGGACACCGTTTGCCTGAGGAGCTCAGCCGAGAGTTCGAGAGGATGAGTCTGGGATTCGTCACCAGCATCACTGAGATGGCAGTGGAGCCCACGCTCGAGCAGGAGATCCGGAGAGGTCAGCTGCAGGATGAGAAGATCCGAGAGATTGTGGGGAATGTTGCATTGGGAAAGGCCCCTGGATTCAGAGTTGATGATCAGGGAACTCTATGGCATGGGAAGAGGATATGTGTGCCAGATGTAGCGCAGATCAGAGAGATGATTCTGAGAGAGGCACATGACTCAGCTTATTCGATCCACCCAGGCAGCACTAAGATGTACCAGGACATCAAGGAGAGATTCTGGTGGTATGGACTGAAGCGTGATGTGGCGACTCACGTGGCATTGTGCGACACATGTCAGCGAGTCAAGGCAGAACATCAGAGGCCAGCTGGATTGCTTCAGCCGTTGAAGATCCCGGAGTGGAAATGGGAAGAAGTTGGTATGGACTTCATCACTGGTCTGCCCCGTACTCAGAGAGGATTCGACTCCATTTGGGTGATTGTTGATCGTCTGACCAAGGTGGCCCACTTTCTGCCAGTGAAGACCACCTACACAGGCGCCATCCACTTCAAGATAAGGGGGGTAGAGTTCAAGGCAGGTCCGATAGTACTGGAGACCCTTGGATTTGATATGATCTTTTTTGTTGCATTCATGCTGCTGCATTTATTTTTGTATTGCTTGTGGTTCAAACAAGAATTTAAATTTATTTAAATTCAAATTTGAATCACTTTGTTTGGAGCTCTAGAAAAGTTATTAGGGGAAGCATGAGCAGAACTATCCGACGCACGACTTGGAGTTGGCAGCTGTTGTACATGCCCTGAAGATCTGGAGACACTACTTGATTGGGCACAGATGTGACATCTACACTGATCATAAGAGCCTCAAGTATGTCTTCACTCAGTCAGATCTGAACATGAGACAGCGCAGATGGTTAGAGCTGATCAAGGACTATGATCTGGAGATTCATTATCACCCAGGGAAGGCCAACTTGGTGGCAGATGCTCTGAGCAGGAGGAGTTATGTGAACAGGATCACTGGACACCGTTTGCCTGAGGAGCTCAGCCGAGAGTTTGAGAGGATGAGTCTGGGATTCGTCACCAGCATCACTGAGATGGCAGTGGAGCCCACGCTCGAGCAGGAGATCCGTAGAGGTCAGCTGCAGGATGAGAAGATCCGAGAGATTGTGGGGAATGTTGCATTGGGAAAGGCCCCTGGATTCAGAGTTGATGATCAGGGAACTCTATGGCATGGGAAGAGGATATGTGTGCCAGATATAGCGCAGATCAGAGAGATGATTCTGAGAGAGGCACATGACTCAGCTTATTCGATCCACCCAGGCAGCACTAAGATGTACCAGGACATCAAGGAGAGATTCTGGTGGTATGGACTGAAGCGTGATGTGGCGACTCACGTGGCATTGTGCGACACATGTCAGCGAGTCAAGGCAGAACATCAGAGGCCAGCTGGATTGCTTCAGCCGTTGAAGATCCCGGAGTGGAAATGGGAAGAAGTTGGTATGGACTTCATCACTGGTTTGCCCCGCACTCAGAGAGGATTTGACTCTATTTGGGTGATTGTTGATCGTCTGACCAAGGTGGCCCACTTTCTGCCAGTGAAGACCACCTACACAGGCGCCAGACTAGCAGAGTTGTACATGGAGCGGATTGTGTGCTTACACGGGGTGCCGAAGAAGATTGTGTCAGATCGTGGTACTCAGTTCACCTCACACTTCTGGCGGAAGTTACATGAGTCTATGGACACGAAGCTGCACTTCAGCTCAGCTTATCACCCGCAGACAGATGGTCAGACAGAGCGGACCAACCAGATACTAGAGGATATGTTGAGGGCTTGTGCATTGCAGTATGGAGTCAGCTGGGATAAGAGTTTGCCGTATGCAGAGTTCTCCTACAATAACAGCTATCAGAAGAGTTTGCAGATGGCACCGTTCGAGGCATTGTATGGCAGGAAGTGCCGGACCCCCTTGTTCTGGAGTCAGACTGGAGAGAGTCAGGTCTTTGGTCCGGAGGTACTCAGAGATGCAGAGCGGCAGGTGCAGGTGATCAGAGAGAATCTGAAGGTGGCCCAGTCCCGACAGAAAAGTTATGCCGATGTCAGACGGAGGGATCTCAACTTCAAGGTTGATGACTTTGTGTATCTCAAGGTGTATGGGTTGTATGAGTTCTTGGTCATGTCTTTTGGATTGACCAATGCTCCTGCATACTTCATGTACTTGATGAACAGCGTGTTCATGGACTATCTGGACAAGTTCGTGGTGGTATTCATTGATGACATTCTGGTTTTCTCCAAGAATGAGGAAGAACATGAAGAACATCTGAGGTTGGTACTGCAGAGACTCCGGGAGCATCAGTTGTACGCCAAGCTGAGCAAGTGTGAGTTCTGGCTGAAGGAAGTGGCATTTCTGGGACACGTGTTGTCCAATGGAGGAGTGGCAGTTGATCCGAAGAAAGTCAGCGATGTGTTGAGCTGGAATCCGCCACGGGATGTGAGCGAGATCAGGAGTTTCCTTGGGATGGCCGGGTATTACAGACGGTTCATTGAAGGATTCTCCAGCATTGCTAAGCCGCTGTCCACTTTGCTAGAGAAGAATGCCCCGTTTGTGTGGACAGAGGCTTGCCAGGTCAGCTTCGAAGAGTTGAAGAAGAGGTTGACTACAGCCCCAGTGCTAGTATTGCCAGATTTGGCTAAGAGTTTCTCCATCTACTGCGATGCATCCCGTCTAGGACTGGGTTGCGTCCTTATGCAGGAGGGCAGAGTCGTGTCTTATGCGTCCAGGCAGCTGAGGAAGCATGAGCAGAACTATCCAACGCACGACTTGGAGTTGGCAGCTGTGGTTCATGCTCTGAAGATCTGGAGACATTACTTGATTGGACACATTTGGAACGCGCCGAGTCGTTTTACGGCGCCCAGCCCCCGAGCATGCGAGGGTCTTGGCCTGGTTCCCTTGGAACGCACCGAGTCGTGTTACGGCGCCCAGCACCCGAGCATTCGAGGGTCTTGGCATGGTTCGCTTGGAACACGCCGAGTCGTTTTACGGCGCCCAGCCCCCGAGCATGCGAGGGACTTGGCATGGTTCGCTTGGAACATGCTGAGTCGTGTTACGGTGGACAGCCCCCGAGCATGCGAGGTTCTTGGCATGGTTCGCATGGAACGTGCCGAGTCGTTTTGCCTCAAGTATGTCTTCACTCAGTCGGATCTGAATATGAGACAGCGCAGATGGTTAGAGCTGATCAAGGATTATGATATGGAGATCCACTACCACCCAGGGAAGGCCAACTTGGTGGCAGATGCTCTGAGCAGGAGGAGTTACGTGAGCATTCCCTTGGAACGCGCCGAGTCGTGTTACGGCGCCCAGCACCCGAGCATGCGAGGGTCTTGGCATGGTTCGCTTGGGACGCGCCGAGTCGTTTTACGGCGCCCAGCCCCCGAATTGAGAGGATGAGTCTGGGATTCGTCACCAGCATCACCGAGATGGCAGTGGAGCCCACACTCGAGCAGGAGATCCGTAGTAAGGGATTTGGCATGGTTCGCTTGGAACGCGCCGAGTCGTTTTACGGCACCCAGCCCCCGAGCATGCGAGGGACTTGGCATGGTTCGCTTGGAACGCGCCGAGTCGTTTTACGGCGCCCAGCCCCCGAGTGTCGCACCCGGATTTACACAAAACCCGAATACGGCCATATGTGTGCCCACGAAGTCCACAAACACATACAGCGAACAAATATGGTAAAAATCAGAGTACAATGCTTCATTTACTCATCATAAAGTGGCGTTTACATCAGAGTGCTTCGGAAATGAAATCATGGACAGCGGAAGACTAATACATCTCTCTAGCGTAGCCGCAATTCCCACAGGGACTCTGACTGAGAGAACGCCAACTCAGAAGCACTCTGATGTAAACGGGAACTCCACCTCGTAGTCAGCC
>OAMR01000069.1:81789-92104 GCA_900205405.1 Echinochloa crus-galli
CTGGGATGGACCGCGGGTTGATTTCTGAAAAGTTGAGGGGCTCTTTAACAAAAGCGCCTCGGCGAACCGGTACGCGCCCGTTGGATCTGATTTGGACGGCTGAGATTTAAAACGCGAAGGGGTATCGGCCGATCTAATCTCGGCCGTTGATCTTGGATCGGACGAACCACGGCAAGGGGCTCGCCGGGGACGAAGATCCCGCGGCGGCGCTGCTCGGCCGGGGCCGGAGCTCGCCGGAGCAGGGCTAGAAGGCGCTAGAGAGCTCGGTTTCGGACGGGATCGGGTCCTAGGGCTTCAGGGCGGCATGGCGAGTGCAACTAGGGTGTTCATGACGAGCGCTTGCGGGTCTAGGGGGGCGCACGGCGGCGACAGAGGGCCGGCCGACTCCGACGGGTCTAGGGGGTTCAGCTCGGGGTAATTTGGGTGGCTAAAGGACCAGCGGGGGACGGGGGTGCTACCTGCGCAGGACAAGCCGAGGATGCGACGGCGATGGGGTGAGTCGACGGCGAGCGGCGGTCGGCGGAGTCGGGGACGCGTCGGCGATGGAGCTGCGCGGCACGAGGGCGGCTTGGGGTAGCTCGGCGCGCTCCACGTGGCTTGGCGATGCTCCTCCACGGGTCGGTCGGGGCGGAGGTGCAGCGGGGCGTCGGATCGTCGTCGGCCGGCAGGCGAGCTCGGAGAAAACGGCGGCGAGGTGCGGGGAGCTCGAGTGGGAAGGAATTGGGGGCTCGGGCGGGGTTAGAGGGGTCCCAGGGCACGGGGCCGACGTTTAAAGGGCGCAGAGGGTCCTAGGCGCGCGGATCAGGGGGTAACGGTGGTGGCCGGCGGCGGACGGGGAAGTTTCCAAATGAGGGGCGACTTGCCTTGCGGGGAAACGCCGGGAAAGGAAGGAGAGCGTGGGAGAGGGGCAGGAGATCTCTGTGCGTGGCCCGCGGGTTCGGAGCGGAGCCAAGGCACCCGGGTGGTTCGGCGCTGATCACGCCGGGGAGAGGGGGCGCGCGGCGAGGGGAGGAAGAAGATGCTGGCGAGTGGGACCGGGCGGCAGTGGGAGAGAGAAGGGGGTGCGTGGCTGGGCCGGCTGGCGGGCGACGCGCGAGATTGGGCCGGGTGAGAAGGTGGGCCGGGGAGGAAAGGGGGAGGGAAGCTGGGCCACAGTGGGGTGCTGGGCCTGGTCGAGTGGAAGAGAGAGAAAGAGAGAAGTGCTGGGCCGGGGTGTTGGGCTGGACTGGAGGAGAAGTAGAGGGGGATAAAGTGAACCCGAGAAAAGAGTTCAGGGAGCAGAAGTGAACTATGGGCCTAAAACTTTTTCTAGAGCTCCAAACAAAGTGATTCAAATTTGAATTTAAATAAATTTAAATTCTTGTTTGAATCACAAGCAATACAAAAATAAATGCAGCAGCATGAATTTTGATTTTAATTTTTAGAAAATTATTATTTAGCCTTTATAAAATAGGTGGAAGCATTAAATAATTAATTAATTGTCAAAAATTTTAGATTTGAGTATTTTGGGTGTTACAAACCTACCCCCCTTAAGGTGAATCTCGTCCTCGAGATTCGGATGTAGAAGCGAAGAGCTGTGGGTACTCGGACTTGAGATCTTCCTCCCGCTCCCAAGTCGCTTCATCTGGGACCATTAAGTCAATATTAACAATTCCCAGCCCCCGAGCATGCGAGGTTCTCGGCATGGTTCGCTTGGAACGCGCCGAGTCGTGTTACGGCACCCAGCCCTCGAGCATGCAAGGGATTTGGCATGGTTTGCTTGGAACGCGCCGAGTCATTTTACGGTGCCCAGCCCCCGAACATGCGAGGGTCTTGGCCTGGTTCCCTTGGAACGCGCCGAGTCATGTTACGGCGCCCAGCCCCCGAGCATGCGAGGGTCTTGGCATGGTTCGCTTGGAACGCGCCGAGTCGTTTTCCGGCGCCCAGCCCCCGAGCATGCGATGGTCTTGGCATGGTTCGCATGGAACGTGCCGAGTCGTTTTACGGCGCCCAGCCCCCGAGCTTGCGAGGGTCTTGGGATGGTTCGCTTGGAACGCGCCGAGTCATTTTACGGTGCCCAGCCCCCGAGCATGCGAGGGTCTTGGCATGGTTCGCTTGGAACGCGCCGAGTCGTTTTACGGCACCCAGCCCCCGAGCATACGAGGGTCTTGGCCTGGTTCCCTTGGAACGCGCCGAGTCGTGTTACGGCACCCACCCCCCCAGCACGCAAGGGACTTGGAATGGTTCGCTTGGAACGCGCCGAGTCATTTTACGGCGCCCAGCCCCCGAGCATGCGAGGGTCTTGGCATGGTTCCCTTGGAACGCGCCGAGTCGTGTTACGGCACCCACCCCCCCAGCACGCAAGGGACTTGGAATGGTTCGCTTGGAACGCGCCGAGTCATTTTACGGCGCCCAGCCCCCGAGCATGCGAGGGACTTGGCATGGTTCGCATGGAACGCGCCGAGTCGTGTTACGGCACCCACCCCCCCAGCACGCAAGGGACTTGGAATGGTTCGCTTGGAACGCGCCGAGTCATTTTACGGCGCACAGCCCCCGAGCATGCGAGGGTCTTGGCCTGGTTCCCTTGGAACGCGCCGAGTCGTGTTACGGCACCCACCCCCCCAGCACGCAAGGGACTTGGAATGGTTCGCTTGGAACGCGCCGAGTCATTTTACGACGCACAGCCCCCGAGCATGCGAGGGTCTTGGCCTGGTTCCCTTGGAACGCGCCGAGTCGTGTTACGGCACCCACCCCCCCAGCACGCAAGGGACTTGGAATGGTTCGCTTGGAACGCGCCGAGTCATTTTACGACGCACAGCCCCCGAGCATGCGAGGGTCTTGGCCTGGTTCCCTTGGAACGCGCCGAGTCGTGTTACGGCACCCACCCCCCCAGCACGCAAGGGACTTGGAATGGTTCGCTTGGAACGCGCCGAGTCATTTTACGACGCACAGCCCCCGAGCATGCGAGGGTCTTGGCCTGGTTCCCTTGGAACGCGCCGAGTCGTGTTACGGCACCCACCCCCCCAGCACGCAAGGGACTTGGAATGGTTCGCTTGGAACGCGCCGAGTCATTTTACGACGCACAGCCCCCGAGCATGCGAGGGTCTTGGCCTGGTTCCCTTGGAACGCGCCGAGTCGTGTTACGGCACCCACCCCCCCAGCACGCAAGGGACTTGGAATGGTTCGCTTGGAACGCGCCGAGTCATTTTACGACGCACAGCCCCCGAGCATGCGAGGGTCTTGGCCTGGTTCCCTTGGAACGCGCCGAGTCGTGTTACGGCACCCACCCCCCCAGCACGCAAGGGACTTGGAATGGTTCGCTTGGAACGCGCCGAGTCATTTTACGACGCACAGCCCCCGAGCATGCGAGGGTCTTGGCCTGGTTCCCTTGGAACGCGCCGAGTCGTGTTACGGCACCCACCCCCCCAGCACGCAAGGGACTTGGAATGGTTCGCTTGGAACGCGCCGAGTCGTTTTACGGCGCCCAGCCCCCGAGCATGCGAGGGTCTTGGCCTGGTTCCCTTGGAACGCGCCGAGTCGTGTTACGGCACCCACCCCCCCAGCACGCAAGGGACTTGGAATGGTTCGCTTGGAACGCGCCGAGTCGTTTTACGGCGCCCAGCCCCCGAGCATGCGAGGGTCTTGGCCTGGTTCCCTTGGAACGCGCCGAGTCGTGTTACGGCACCCACCCCCCCAGCACGCAAGGGACTTGGAATGGTTCGCTTGGAACGCGCCGAGTCGTTTTACGGCGCCCAGCCCCCGAGCATGCGAGGGTCTTGGCCTGGTTCCCTTGGAACGCGCCGAGTCGTGTTACGGCACCCACCCCCCCAGCACGCAAGGGACTTGGAATGGTTCGCTTGGAACGCGCCGAGTCGTTTTACGGCGCCCAGCCCCCGAGCATGCGAGGGTCTTGGCCTGGTTCCCTTGGAACGCGCCGAGTCGTGTTACGGCACCCACCCCCCCAGCACGCAAGGGACTTGGAATGGTTCGCTTGGAACGCGCCGAGTCGTTTTACGGCGCCCAGCCCCCGAGCATGCGAGGGTCTTGGCCTGGTTCCCTTGGAACGCGCCGAGTCGTGTTACGGCACCCACCCCCCCAGCACGCAAGGGACTTGGAATGGTTCGCTTGGAACGCGCCGAGTCGTTTTACGGCGCCCAGCCCCCGAGCATGCGAGGGTCTTGGCCTGGTTCCCTTGGAACGCGCCGAGTCGTGTTACGGCACCCACCCCCCCAGCACGCAAGGGACTTGGAATGGTTCGCTTGGAACGCGCCGAGTCGTTTTACGGCGCCCAGCCCCCGAGCATGCGAGGGTCTTGGCCTGGTTCCCTTGGAACGCGCCGAGTCGTGTTACGGCACCCACCCCCCCAGCACGCAAGGGACTTGGAATGGTTCGCTTGGAACGCGCCGAGTCATTTTACGACGCACAGCCCCCGAGCATGCGAGGGTCTTGGCCTGGTTCCCTTGGAACGCGCCGAGTCGTGTTACGGCACCCACCCCCCCAGCACGCAAGGGACTTGGAATGGTTCGCTTGGAACGCGCCGAGTCGTTTTACGGCGCCCAGCCCCCGAGCATGCGAGGGTCTTGGCCTGGTTCCCTTGGAACGCGCCGAGTCGTGTTACGGCACCCACCCCCCCAGCACGCAAGGGACTTGGAATGGTTCGCTTGGAACGCGCCGAGTCGTTTTACGGCGCCCAGCCCCCGAGCATGCGAGGGTCTTGGCCTGGTTCCCTTGGAACGCGCCGAGTCGTGTTACGGCACCCACCCCCCCAGCACGCAAGGGACTTGGAATGGTTCGCTTGGAACGCGCCGAGTCGTTTTACGGCGCCCAGCCCCCGAGCATGCGAGGGTCTTGGCCTGGTTCCCTTGGAACGCGCCGAGTCGTGTTACGGCACCCACCCCCCCAGCACGCAAGGGACTTGGAATGGTTCGCTTGGAACGCGCCGAGTCGTTTTACGGCGCCCAGCCCCCGAGCATGCGAGGGTCTTGGCCTGGTTCCCTTGGAACGCGCCGAGTCGTGTTACGGCACCCACCCCCCCAGCACGCAAGGGACTTGGAATGGTTCGCTTGGAACGCGCCGAGTCGTTTTACGGCGCCCAGCCCCCGAGCATGCGAGGGTCTTGGCCTGGTTCCCTTGGAACGCGCCGAGTCGTGTTACGGCACCCACCCCCCCAGCACGCAAGGGACTTGGAATGGTTCGCTTGGAACGCGCCGAGTCGTTTTACGGCGCCCAGCCCCCGAGCATGCGAGGGTCTTGGCCTGGTTCCCTTGGAACGCGCCGAGTCGTGTTACGGCACCCACCCCCCCAGCACGCAAGGGACTTGGAATGGTTCGCTTGGAACGCGCCGAGTCGTTTTACGGCGCCCAGCCCCCGAGCATGCGAGGGTCTTGGCCTGGTTCCCTTGGAACGCGCCGAGTCGTGTTACGGCACCCACCCCCCCAGCACGCAAGGGACTTGGAATGGTTCGCTTGGAACGCGCCGAGTCATTTTACGACGCACAGCCCCCGAGCATGCGAGGGTCTTGGCCTGGTTCCCTTGGAACGCGCCGAGTCGTGTTACGGCACCCACCCCCCCAGCACGCAAGGGACTTGGAATGGTTCGCTTGGAACGCGCCGAGTCGTTTTACGGCGCCCAGCCCCCGAGCATGCGAGGGTCTTGGCCTGGTTCCCTTGGAACGCGCCGAGTCGTGTTACGGCACCCACCCCCCCAGCACGCAAGGGACTTGGAATGGTTCGCTTGGAACGCGCCGAGTCGTTTTACGGCGCCCAGCCCCCGAGCATGCGAGGGTCTTGGCCTGGTTCCCTTGGAACGCGCCGAGTCGTGTTACGGCACCCAGCCCCTGAGCATGCAAGGGATTTGGCATGGTTCGCATGGAACGCGCCGAGGCATTTCACGGCGCCCAGCCCCCGAGCATGCGAGGGTCTTGGCCTGGTTCCCTTGGAACGCGCCGAGTCGTGTTACGGCACCCAGCCCCTGAGCATGCAAGGGATTTGGCATGGTTCGCATGGAACGCGCCGAGGCATTTCACGGCGCCCAGCCCCCGAGCATGCGAGGGTCTTGGCCTGGTTCCCTTGGAACGCGCCGAGTCGTGTTACGGCACCCAGCCCCTGAGCATGCAAGGGATTTGGCATGGTTCGCATGGAACGCGCCGAGGCATTTCACGGCGCCCAGCCCCCGAGCATGCGAGGGTCTTGGCCTGGTTCCCTTGGAACGCGCCGAGTCGTGTTACGGCACCCAGCCCCTGAGCATGCAAGGGATTTGGCATGGTTCGCATGGAACGCGCCGAGGCATTTCACGGCGCCCAGCCCCCGAGCATGCGAGGGTCTTGGCCTGGTTCCCTTGGAACGCGCCGAGTCGTGTTACGGCACCCAGCCCCTGAGCATGCAAGGGATTTGGCATGGTTCGCATGGAACGCGCCGAGGCATTTCACGGCGCCCAGCCCCCGAGCATGCGAGGGTCTTGGCCTGGTTCCCTTGGAACGCGCCGAGTCGTGTTACGGCACCCAGCCCCTGAGCATGCAAGGGATTTGGCATGGTTCGCATGGAACGCGCCGAGGCATTTCACGGCGCCCAGCCCCCGAGCATGCGAGGGTCTTGGCCTGGTTCCCTTGGAACGCGCCGAGTCGTGTTACGGCACCCAGCCCCTGAGCATGCAAGGGATTTGGCATGGTTCGCATGGAACGCGCCGAGGCATTTCACGGCGCCCAGCCCCCGAGCATGCGAGGGTCTTGGCCTGGTTCCCTTGGAACGCGCCGAGTCGTGTTACGGCACCCAGCCCCTGAGCATGCAAGGGATTTGGCATGGTTCGCATGGAACGCGCCGAGGCATTTCACGGCGCCCAGCCCCCGAGCATGCGAGGGTCTTGGCCTGGTTCCCTTGGAACGCGCCGAGTCGTGTTACGGCACCCAGCCCCTGAGCATGCAAGGGATTTGGCATGGTTCGCATGGAACGCGCCGAGGCATTTCACGGCGCCCAGCCCCCGAGCATGCGAGGGTCTTGGCCTGGTTCCCTTGGAACGCGCCGAGTCGTGTTACGGCACCCAGCCCCTGAGCATGCAAGGGATTTGGCATGGTTCGCATGGAACGCGCCGAGGCATTTCACGGCGCCCAGCCCCCGAGCATGCGAGGGTCTTGGCCTGGTTCCCTTGGAACGCGCCGAGTCGTGTTACGGCGCCCAGCCCCCGAGCATGCGAGGGTCTTGGCCTGGTTCCCTTGGAACGCGCCGAGTCGTGTTACGGCACCCACCCCCCCAGCACGCAAGGGACTTGGAATGGTTCGCTTGGAACGCGCCGAGTCGTTTTACGGCGCACAGCCCCCGAGCATGCAAGGGTCTTGGCATGGTTCGCATGGAACGCGCCGAGGCATTTCACGGCGCCCAGCCCCCGAGCATGCGAGGGTCTCGCCCAGCGCCGCCCCCCACCGCAGCGCCAGCGACGCCGACGAGCAGAGCGGCCGCCGCTAGACGCTCTGCTCCGGCCGAAGGAAGAAGATGCTGACTTTGCGATTAGGTCCCTAGAGATTCCTGTAATCTTTAGTTAAATTTCTGTGTCTTGGAAATTTCACAGAAAACCCCCTACAAGTTCTCCTTTCCCGCACTTAAGCCCAACCGAGCGCTTTTTGCAGATCTAACCCCAGCCTTTGCTAATTTTGTGGGCACTGTTCTCCGTGTCTCGCGACTCTTACCAACTAGCCCCTGAAATATTTGGTTAATCGCGAATAATATTTGTTCGCTATATGTGTTTGTGGACTTCCTGGGCACACATATGGCCACATTCGGGTTTTGTGTAAATCCGGGTGTGACATTAGATGATGGTTACTGTAGCATTATTGTAGCAAAACATGAATTAATTAGGCTAATTAGATTCTCGCGCAAAGTTGCACTCATCATAGACTTCATTTAGTACTCCATGCATGCAAGATTCACTTTAGAAATTTTTTTTCCGTAGAGTAAAGAAACATAGCCTATGAACGTTTTTATGGTGCTCTATACTACACTATACTAGTGTTTAAAAAGAAATGATATAAAAACACTGCTATGATTAATTGTATACGGAGTACTACAAGACTTCACATATATTGTATACGTAGTATATGTGAGTAGTATAAGGATGTTATGAATAAAAAATATAAATGACATCACTATTATATATTTTTGACACTAGCGCAAAGTTATAATAATATTATTGAGGCAGTAAAGATCAAAATAATTACTAAATTATTCTTAAAAAATTGATGGTTAGGTTTTCTCTATACTAATATACTACTAATAAGTATTAGTATGGAGCACCAAAAAAAGCTCATTTAAATTAAAATCACTAGGAATTGATGAAGAGCCAAATTAAAACAAGACCCATGCAAGAAGAAACCATAATATCGGAATGGTCGACGCCATATAGGGATCCATATACAGGGCCGGCTCTATGATTTGAAGGGCCCCGGGGCAAACTCAACATCTTGGGCCCTTATAGCTAAATATATTTTGATTAACTATGTCTTATATCATTTATCTTGGTAACAGTACTATTAAAAATATTAATAATGACACAAACCAAGTAATTAACTTTCAAAAACATGTTCTTAGATCTCCATAATTGATGAACAATATCAATATTACAGTAAAGGACTGAAAAATATATGATTACCTTGAATACACACTAAAATCCTTGCAAATTGTTATCTCCTTCACGAACACAGCCACCAGTTAACAAAAGAGATGACCATAGAAGACTGACTGCCTCATAAAAAAACAGCTTCTTCGAGCATTTCTTGATGCAAAGTCATTAAGTATAGTATCAAGATCAATACTGTCTAAGATAATCTTCTCAATAGAACATATAACTAGTCCATTCAATCTTTGCTGTGACATAACAGATCTCAAATAGTTTTTCAGTAACTTCAATTTTGAAAAACTTCTTTCCGCTGATGCTACTGTCACAGGGATAGTTAAGAGTATCCGATAGGCTACTGCAACATTTGGATAGCAGTCTGCTGCTGTAACAAACTCAAGAATTTCTTGTGCAGATATTAAAACATTTGGCAAATGCTTCTTGGGCAACATTCCTTCTTTCAGGAGCAAAATATGATCAATCAAAGAAAGTCTGAAACACCTGAAAGTACAAAGGGGAAAGAACACTGAATTTAACCCTAAACGATGGATGATTCAGTTGAAGCATATAGTGTCTTCCATATATAGCTGCACGTTGGGGTGTTTGGATTGATAAATCATCTAATCTAGAGTGGAATAATGGTTCATCACATGGATCCATTCGATGAAAATTTGTGGGATAATTAAACCCATATCTTATGATTAAGCTAACTATATATGTGTTTGTGTTGTGGGAGCGAGAGATAGGTGGCGATGGATATCAACCTACTATTCCATTTCTAAACGAAAAAAAAAACGTAAGAAGGGAGAGCATGACAGAATAAAACACCCAATAGCTAGTCGACCAATTGGGATGCATGCACATGCATGTAGCTTGATGGCGTGCACATCAAAGTCTGCCATGCCACTTCCAGGTGAATAATCATAAGGATGCATGACCAATCTTGCGATAGGATAATTTTCATGGTACGATAGATACAGTATGGATGCATGCACGGCTTGCTGCTAGCTGACCTGAGAGATATGCATGGATCGATATGATGGCCGACCTTATATTTCACCAAAGAGGCAAAATGGACGGTGTGGATATAAATCAACCGGATTTATTATTTGGTTCGAGCTTCTTTCTAGCCAGGCCGGTCCTTATTATGTGACGACAGAACAGAACGAACCACACCTTTTGTTGTTTCACTCGATCTATTAGCTATAGCCCCACGTAGTACAGTACTGATGCTATGTCCTTTGGTTTCTGCTAAAATGCTAATGCACAGAACGTGGGCATTGGTGGCCTTTGTCGACACAATACCAGCAGCAGCTATAGAGAAATTTAGCTAGTGACCTGTAAATCTGGGTATGATCGAGTCACAGTTCCATCCGATGGAGTCATATCACCACACACTGACACTACACACATGCCTCGCTTTGTGAAAGCGGAGCTGCTGGCTATTGTGTGATCGATGTGCCTGCCCATTTCTACTATATACCTTTTTTGTTCCATTCAGTATCGTCCTGAATATGAAACCTAAAAGAGGGCGTGTAAAAGTGTAACACCCAAAATATTCAATTTCAAAATTTTTGGCATTTAATTAATTATTTAATGCTTCACGTATTTTATAAAGGCTAAAAATTTTGTATATGAAAATTTAAAATCAAATATAAGTAATAGAAACATTTATTGATGCATTCATGCCGCTGCATTGTTTTTGTATTGCTTGTGATTCAAACAAGAATTTAAA
>OAMR01000069.1:139400-149889 GCA_900205405.1 Echinochloa crus-galli
CAGTGGTGCAATGATTACGAAGTGACATCATACTCCCAAATTCACCCTCTCAATTCTAACATCTAAACAAGGCCTCAGGCGTGTGATTTGCAGGCAGCTGCAAGTTAGCCGGCATGTGACACGTACGGCGCTTGGTTCGTGTTGAATGCACTCCCACGAGCTGGCAGATCATGACATATAGGAGGAAAGTCGCAAGATGCATGTAACAAAAGAAAGAAAGAGTGCAGCAGATCAATTTAAACTTTTTAAAAATGAAATTTTTTTAAATATTAAAATGTTTTGTTTGTTTGTTAGCATCTACAAATTACGTACTACTTTTGTCATGCAAGTGCTTGTCCTTATTTGGTGGTGGTTGATGGCGACTTGTAGGGGCCCACCACGGATGCCAAGTTATTGACGGTCTATCTGGACCGCCACCAAAGAACTTGCTCACGCTTGTCTGTGTTTGGCTTGCTCCGTAATTACTACCACTACGAAAATAGTCAAGATTGGCATGGGTGGGAAAGCCTTTTAGCATCGGGTTTTCCACCCGATGCCAATCATCCAAGGCTAAAGGGTGCAACCTTTAGTACCGGGTCTAATAACCGGTGCTAAAGGGGGCCTTAAGCACCGCTTTACAATAGCACCCGGTGCTAAAGATTATTAGCCGAAAAAAAATTAAATGTATCTCTCCCTGTTCTTCCTCAAGAACAAGAACACCTCAAGAACTCAAGAACAAGAACAACTCAAAAACAGAAAAAAAAGATTCAAAGAGCGCGCCTGCCTTGCCTCGCAGCGCGCGTGCGCCCACCCGCGCCGCTGCCTGTTAGGCCTTCCGGTCTTGCGTCGTCACTTGCAGTGACGAAGGATGTCCATATCTAGAAAAAGAAAGCACGAACTCGATTTTTAAGAACCAAATTCGAGTTGCAAATCGATTTTGCTATTAATAGACCAATCAATGGAAAATCACAACAAATTATATTGGGATTAGGCCGCACATGGAGAAGAACCAAGGGGAAGAATCATGTGGCCCTGACGCGCAGAGAGAGATTGAAGGGGATTGGGATTTGGAATCGGAAGCGAATCATGTGGCTCTGACCTGCAGCTCGGCTGCCCAGAAGAGCCATTCCCCGCCATCGGAGCCGCCTTTGACCATGCCTCCGCCGCACGGAGAGGAGATGGCGTTGGGAGAAGGAGGAGAGAGAGATAAGGATAAGGATAGAGAAGAAGAAAGAGAGGAGAAGAGGATGGATGGTTGCTGTCGTCCTGTCGAGATATAGGAGAGAGGGAAGGACCGTCGGTGGAGTCGGTATTTGCACCGGGTGCTGGCTGCACCGGTGTTAAATACACTCGGCAGTTTTAGCACCGGGTGATGGCCGCACCCGGTGCCAATGAGGGATCTTTAGCACCGCGTCGTGGTAAGACCCGGTGCTAATAAGCTCTCTTCTGCTAAATCTGTGTGTCGCGCTGCTCCTATCTATTGGACCCGGTGCTGATGCTCCATCAGCACCAGATCCAAAAATAGCCGAGGCGGAGGGGGCGGGCGGATGTTCAAGTTTCTGGTAGTGTACTAGCTTTTAGCTGGAAGAAGACGTCTCTTTGCAGTGCTATCTAGTGGAGTGGTGATCAAGTTTTGTAATTGTTATTTTTTGTTTTTTATCTTTTCTAGCAACACAATGACCAATAGTTAACTTGTTGGCTTCCGTTAAAAAAAGATTACTACTTACAAGACCATATAAAAAGTATAAGACTTGCGAAAGCACGTGATGGCAAATCATCTCCAACGGCCTAAAACTATGGGGTGTAGTGGTCCCGATTAATAAAAGTTTTAGTTCTGATTTTTCGAATGAGTCTGTGAACCGGAATTAAATGTTCTTCATCAATTGAGACAAGTCGATAATCTAAAATACAGGTCGCACATGCGTATTGTTGCAAGTCACAAGTCATAATATTTTTCGCGCGAATTAACGTGCGTGTGCAGTGTGTGGGGCACGTACCACTTCTAGTTTCATTCGTAGCTTTTTTATCATCTCACTACAAAAGCACATGTGACTTAGTCATAAATACCAACCTTTTGAATTCATCCGTTTAAGATTTAGTCTCGAGTGCTAACACCAACTCGAACTAAAGCTCATCCTTAGCCCCGTTGGTGTTAACACCCAAGGCTAATGCGTAAGAAAATTTTCATCTCCTTGTTAACTTAAACATCAACCGGACAAAAAATGGCTTCTGACTCCTACAAAATTCAGACTCGGGATTATTCTGTTTTCAAGACAAACGTGGAGAATCAAAAGACCCTTTCTCTAATAGGAAAAGAAAAGGCCCATGGTCACAAACACGGCCCAGCAGCGGAAATCTAGGCCTCCACTCCACTCGGGCGGCCGCAGCCAGCGCATCGGACTGAAGCGCAAGCGCAACCAGCAGCATCTCGCCGCCGGCATGCATCTCGCCGCCGACCTGCCCCCTCACCGGGGCCGGGGCGGCGCGAGAACCACCGCCGCCGCGAGAACCACCGCCGCCGCGCGCTCGCCGGCGGGGCCCTCCTCGCCTCCGCGCTGCTCCTCGTGGCCACGCCGCGGCTCCGCCACTCCCCCGCGCTCCACCTCTTCGCCGACATGCGCAACCTCCTCGGCGTGCCCAACACGCTCAACGTGCTCACTGCCTACCCGCTCCTCCTCGCCGGGGTCCCGGGCCTCATCCTCTGTCTCTGCGGCAGCGGGTGCTTCGGTGTCAGGTGCCCTTACTCCCCCACCTCTTGTTTGATGGAATATCTCGCTAAGCAAGTTTGCCTTGTGTTCTGGTTAATTACACTTGGGTCAAGTGAACAGATCGATGATTCCTAAATTTAAGAATTGGGCTAACGAGTGTTTTTTTTGAGGGAGTGGTAGTTATTTTTTTTGAAACAGTGGTAGTGGTAGTTATAGATATATGCTTGTAAGCCTCGGAATTCAGAATAGGTGATCTGTGTATATCTAACAGCTACTGCTTTAGTCAAGATTTGTAAAATGTTTAGCCATGACCTACTGTGCCCCAACGAGATCCCACTAATTCAGTGGATTCTTGAGTTAAATGAGAATGCCACTCATGAATCAAATTGATCCTTTGCTGTTAGGTTTGAATAGAGCAGCCATGCCTTCTGGCTTCTGCATGCTTGCTTGATGAAGTGCTTTGCTTCAGGAATGTGTAATCCAATCTTGGCACCGTAAAAGATAGAATGGCCATATAATGGGATTTGGATCACGGGTATTTAATTAAAATAGGCTGAAATACTTCAACAGAAGCCGAGAAATGAAATATGTGTGATCTTCCTGTTTGTGCAAATATGCCACTTCATGTGAAACTAAATCTGTTTTTTTTTTTAATGGTGAGGTGTTCTGCTTAAAGAAATTTGCTATCCTGAATGAAACATGCTCCTTGCCTTGGATTAAATTTTACAAAATGATAACATATCACTTTGTGGAATTATGTAGCTTGAGGTGGGAGGCCTTGGGATGGTTCCTCTTTTATGCTGGGAATGTAGCAGCAGCATTTGGCTCAGCTTACTATCACCTCAAGCCAGATGATGACCGCTTAATATGGGACAGGTTGCCGGTATCTGAATACTGCTTTCTTGCTGTCATCTTCTCATCTGCTGTTTACTCATTCCTAGGTGTTTTCAAAATTTGGCACTGTTTGAAGTGCTTTAGGGTTTTCCGGGATTAGCGTTTTAGATAATGTATAGCATACAAATTAATGCAAATCTTTGGCCATATGTAAAACTGTGGACACTTGAGTTTTAATGGAGTATTTTAAGTTTAGAGCGGCAATTAGTAAAAGTGATCTGATTTGAATGTTCCATTAGCAACTAGCCGATGTGATAGATTAATATCAAATATGTTTTTTCTGGTTATCAATGTTTACTGGATGCTCTTGTGATGCAGATGATGATATCCTCCTCCTCACTTTTGTCAATATTGGTGATTGAAAGAGTTGATGAGAGGGTTGGGCTATCTTGTTTGATTTCACTATTATCTCTTATACTAGTGAGCAGTGCGTGTGAAAGGTATAAATACATCTCACACTCCCTGAGCTTGTTCCTCTTATGTTTTTTCTCGAAATAAGTACTGGAAATGAGCCATCGTCATATGTTCTTCTGGCCTATCAGGGTTCTTGATGATATGCGCTTATGGGTGATTCTGAATTTTGTTCCTTGCATTGCAATTCCTGCAATTCTATTCCTGTTTCCTCCAAAGTACACACATTCAAGATTTTGGTTCCTTGCTACAGGTAACTGTAACTGATCCGTTGCATCCAAATCTGGTAACTCACATTGAGCACTTATTTGATTGACGTACTGGTGCAGGCTTTTACCTTCTAGCAAAATTTGAAGGCCTTGCTGACAGGAAGGTTTACAGTGTGAACCGGTACTTCATAAGTGGCCACTCCTTGGAGCACCTTTGCTTCGCTATGGTGACGTTGATACTAACTGTGATGTTGTCCTTCAGAAATATTAAGATTGCCAGGTACCTCCATGAGCAAATGTTTAAGATGATTGGAGTCTTGGAATAGATGTTATGAGAAAATTGCTTTTGTCTATGTGATTACTGATCTTGTAGGCTTGTTTACACCAAATGTTGCTATTTCTTCTTTTTCCTAAGTAAACGGCTGTATATTGTGATGTCATAAGATCTGTTCAATTGAGATAGTATATTCCTATATTCAATCATGAACCCTTATTTGGCTGAGCAGCTTCATGTTAATTGCACCTGAATTGAATCCCATGGGACCATTTCCATGGAATGCAAACGAAGCGATACACTCATTTCTTCCCCCATCACTGATGGTTCTTCATCTTCTCCACAGGGACTCGTGACCTCGTCGCTGGTTGTAACCTGGGTGTGGAAAGATTGTATGCTTGGAAGACGGCCTCCGGGAAGACCTGAAGAGACGTGGCTAGAATGCATAGATGATGTCGCTAGCTTATGATTTCCATATTGACTGCACATGCTTTATGATTTGGATGCTCGAAATAGTGATGATTAGCAGGAATTCAAATGTCTGTTCTGGTGTAGTTATTTCTCCTCTCTGTGTTCTCTGAATGGATCACGAAAATGTTCATATAAGAGCATCTCCAGCCGGGCCTAAATGGCTCTCTATTCTCTTTTAGTCACCCAGGTGAAAAAATATCCTCCAATGGAATGACTATTCAAGAGACTAAAATTAATAGGCCATCAAATTTTAGAGGAAAGTCCACAAATCTAGGACCCTCTATCCCCTCCCTCTCTCTCTCCCCTCGGCTCCCCCGCGCCTCGCCTCCTTCCCCGCGCCGCCGCCGCCGCCGCCGCCCTCGCCTCCCCGCACCGCCGACGCCGCGGCGGCTCCGCGAGGACACCAAGAACGGCGGCGGCGACGCTCTTCTTCTCGCTCCCACCGCCGCCGTACGCCGATTTGGGTTGCCACCGCCGGCGGCGCTCGGGCTCCCCGCCGCCCGGCAGCTTGTTGGCCGGCGAACGCGAGCAGCCGACGACGCCGGTGATGGAGGAGACGTGGACGACGGCGGCCATGGGCCTCTCCCTGTCGGCGCGCACGACGGTCATGAGCTGATGACGCGGCCGTCCTGGTGCGCGGAGACTTATACACATCTCGCCGCGGCGAGCCCCTCCACGGACGCCGGCGGCGGCAGCGCCAGGAGGGTGTCGGAGGCGAGGGAACGGGTGCCGTCGCGGTGGCCGAGGGGCACGCCGTAGTAGGGGCCCCGCGCCATGAGCACGGCGTCGCGGGCGGCGAGCGCGAGCACGTCGGTGCAGGAGACCACGCCAATCAACCGACCATCAGCGACATGGCCATCGTCGCCAAGGTCTCCAGGGCCAGTGGCGCCGACGCGACTGGGCCGCCGGCGCCGACATCGACGACCTGGTCAAGTCCCTTCTCGAGCTCCTCTCCGACGGCGCCCCGCCGAAGCTGAGCTCGTGCGCGCTGGACGTGCTGCTCGATGTCCCGGCGCGCTCCCGCGGCGGCGCGCGGCGCGCCGCCAGGGCCGTGGAGGTGGGCGCGGTGCGCGTGCTGGTGGAGCTCCTCCCCGACGCCGACCGCCGCGCCGCCAAGCGCGCGCTGCTCCTCCTCAAGCGCCTGTGCAGGTGCCCCGAGGCCGGCTGGCCTTCGCGGAGCACGCGCTGGCGGTGCCCGCCGTGGCGCGGGCGGTGCTGCGCGTGTCGGGTCTCGCCAGCAGGCTCGTCGTGGGCGTGCTGTGGCTGGTGGCGGCGCCCGCGGCGGCGAGGGTGCTCGACGACATGGTGATGAGCGGCGCCGTGGAGAGAGGGATAGAGACGGAAGAGAGGGGGGCCATTCGTCAGATAGACAGAGGCTGGAGCGCATCATTGATTTGGGCCTCTAAATTTTTAAAATGGGTCCTCAAATTAAGATACAGAGGTCTATTTTTAATCACCCCACTGGAGTTGCTCAAACACTGCAAACTATATCTTGTTATCCGCCCTATCGAAAATGTCAATTGCTTTATTGCGAAAAGAATAGAAGAGAAAAATGTCAGCTCAACTGAGGCTGTGTTTAGTTCCCCAGACTTCTCAAAAATTCTCCCTCCAAACTTCACTATGCACCTATCACATCAAATCTCTCTCCTCATGCATGGAGCATCGTTGCATCAAACATAGGTAAATAAAATCAAATCTCTCTCCTCATGCATGGAGCATCATTGCATCAAACATAGGTAAATAAAAAAACTAATTACATGGTTTTGATGTACACGATAAGACGAATCTTTTGAGTCTAGTTAGGTCATGGTAGGACAATGTTTACCACAAACGAAAAATACTACAGTGCATTACAGTTTAACGTGACTTTTTCCCCCAATTTTCCGTAGGTGGCTCTCCGGAGAAAAACGGCACGGCAACGTGTGCAACGCTCCCCTACGATGCCAACCTGTATGCTCCCGCCTCGAGCCCCCAAAACCTCATCCATTTATGTTCAAAAATAAAACCTCATCCATTTTCGGCCTTGTTTAGATTCTAAATTCATCTCCCAAATTTACTATGAAAAAAGAAGATTTCCCGTCACATCAAAATGTCATAATATGCATGGAGTACTAAATGTAGATGAAATCAAAAACTAATTGCACAGTTTTGTTGTGCTTTGCGAGACGAACATTTTAAGCCTAATTAATCAATTTTTGGATAATTTTTTACAAATACAAACGAAATGCTGCAGTGACGCAATGATTACGGAGTGACGTCAAACTCCCAAATTCAACCGCCCAATTTCAACGTGTAAACAAGGCCTTCTTCCCGCGCCACGGCACCAAATTCCCCTTCCACCGCCCCCACGCCGGCCGGCGCCAAGCTCCGATCCCGCTCGCCGAATCCGACCTCCCGGTCCCCGGTCCCCGGCGGCCTGACGCACGCCCACCTTCCCTCTCGATCTCGCGCGCACACGGTCTCACGCCTCGACCTCTCTCACTCTTATTTCTCCTCCTCTGTTCCCGCAATCCTCCTCAGTCCGACCAAACCCTAGCGGCTAGCGAAGCAACAGTCGGGCACCGGCGGCGCGACCATCCAACCGCGCGGCCCAAGCGCTCGCGCGGGAGAAGGGGCAGCTGGCAGCTACCAGCGATCCGCGTCTGGGAATCGAGCTCTTCGCCAGACGCACACGCTCAGACGAAGCTTCGTTGGAGGGTAATCCCCATATCCCATTTTCTGATTTCTCGAGCAGCTGTACTGTTATTTAGCCTTGTGCACGTCTAAAGCTTTGACAATGAATGAAAATTCCTTGATTTGAAATCCTGTTTTTGGCAGCGATGCTTTTTAGCAAAAGAAGGATTTGGAAATTGGCACATGAAAAATAGGATTGAGTGATTAACAAACTTGGTTAAGCTTGCTGCATTTTATCAAATCATTCTCAAGCGCAGAACATTTCAACTTGACCACTTCATTCTCAAATCATTCTCAAGCGCAGAACATTTCAACTTGACCACTTCATTACCGATACTTGTAGAGATGAAAGGTTTATCAGATATAAGTGAAAAATCATGTTGAGTTTTCTATTATGCTTGTTGAAATAAACAAGAGCCTCAGACATGACGTTGTGAACAAGCTTCTCAATTGATGTTAATCTCCTGTTTTGAGAGGATTTTCCCCTCAATGAATTATATGAAGAATAAGTTACGAAATAGGATGGAGGACCGATACTCGAGCTATCACTTGGTTACATTTATCGAGCGCAAATTTCTTACGGAAGTTAAAGACAGTGATATCTCAACAATATAACGCTTCCGAGGCCATAAAGGAATGCAAAGTTGCTCGTAATTTTATTTAATATTTTTTACATTCTCTAAATTAGTTGAGACATCTCTAGTGCAAACAATTGATACTTTGATTCAAGTGATTGTGGGCTTTTCACCTTTTGTATTGAACTTCTTTTTTGCTCAGCCGCTCTGGAATTCCCAAGTGCCAGCATTGGGCGAGAAGGATGTACGCGAGGCGCGCATCCCAGCTGCTGAAGGAGATCGATTCCTCTGAGGCTGGCCAGCTCGCTCCATTTAATGTAATTCCTGCCTCTCTGAAGTCAGCTGCATTTAATAGTTTGGATCAGGAGTGATTGTTGCTTCTATCTTGTTTGGGTTTGTGACAGGCTGCAATTTTGTTTGACCTGTTGTCCAAGGGTCTCCAATGGGTGAAATGGCATTAAAAAACTGTGTCTTGTTCTCAATCGTAAGTAGTACTTGACTTATGTGGTAGCACCTGAAAAATCTTAAATCATCAGATCAAATATTGACAATTGGGCTGACAACAGACTGATTGGCCTGCAATGTTATGTCAAATTTGTGAGCTACTAGTCATTGTTATTTTGGACTCTTGCTATCCAAATTTGGTAGAAATCCTATGAGACCTGGTTTAATTCTCCATCAAGCTGGACCGTATCCATTCCAGGTCCCATAGGAACACTGAATTTCCATTAAAAAAATATCACTAAATGTTTCATTTGTTTTAGCATGTGTATTTGATATGGATGTGAACGATTAAGTGTTGTCAAATCTTCAAAAGGAAATTAAGGTAGAAGCTGCAGCATTATATACTACTTTGCCATTATATATGCAAAACAAAATTTAAGTTAAAAGTATTTATAGTGTTCTTCCATTTTCAGAAGCAATGTGATTTTGATAGCCACAGTTCCTTTTAGTTTCTTAATACCTAACTTTCAATCTCTCAAAATGTGCAGAGTGACGTGTTTGATCAGGTGATTAGAGAGTGCAATGAGCACAATTCACAGTTTCAATCATTGATCAGGTAATTGGTATCCTACTAGAATGTCGACCGTTACCATCCAGCAGTACCCTGATTGGTAGGCATTTTCAATGTTCAATATACTGATTTGCTCTGGTTTATGACAGGAAAATGGTGGAGCAAAACTTAGACATCGAGACAACTAGAAATGAGGACCACTATGGTGCAGCTATCCACCATCTTTCCCTGCTCCGTAACAAAAGATGCCTCATGGCATACATGTACGAATCTAAAAATTCACAGAAGAGCAAAATTTCCATTTCTCTGTTTTATGCTGATAACACATGCTTAAAATTTATTTTGACTGTAATTTAGCTGAAAGTATTATATCCAACCAGGTACAACCGAGCAGAAGTTATTCAGAGTTTTAGATGGAAAGTTGGACCTGTGCTTCCTCATGATATTCAAGAAAAGCTCCATTTCTCAGAGAAAGAGTACTTTAAGAACCACTCTGCAGCCATTAAGTCATACATATCGGAGATGGATATAGATTTGACAGTAGTATGGTGTTTCTCTATATCTTATACCTTTTTTAGGGTGGAGATGGATTTATCAGACTTTCTATACCTTCTTTCTACAGGACATGGTCCCTCCCAAGGATCCTTACATTCAGGTTCGGGTGCTGGAGGACATTGGCGAAGTATCTCTTGGTGACCATTCTGTATCATTGACAAAGAATTCACTCCATTTCCTAAGGCGCACAGATGCTGAACAATTTATATCACAGGTTTGCTATCTGTTTCTTTGTGATCCCCTATATCTGTATCTCTTCTGATAATAATATGATGCTGAACTTACTATAGGGTCTTATGGAAGAATTTCTGGAGTAGGGACATATGATGTATAATAGGTATTGCTACTTGCTTTCTTTCTTATTACATAATATGTACTTTCAGTAGTGTAATACTGCTGTGATGTTGCATAGTTTCCAAAGCTTACTTGTCAGGCATCTGCATGAGCAAATGTTTATGATGCTTGGAGTGTTTGAACCGATGATTATTTCTACAGTTTTACCCATGTGATTAGTAAGGGGTTAGGTTACATCACATGTTGTTTTCTTTCCAAAGTAAACCGCTGTACGTTTGTGATGTCGAATGATTAGTTCACTTGTGATAGTATATTCAAGCATGAGCTCGTATTTGGCTGAGCAGATTCATATTGCACTTCATCATTTCCATGAAATGCAAGCGATACATCACAAGGATGCTTGTGATAGTATATTCAAGCATGAGCTCGTA
>OAMR01000069.1:166088-184363 GCA_900205405.1 Echinochloa crus-galli
AACCAGGTACAACCGAGCAGAAGTTATTCAGAGTTTTAGATGGAAAGTTGGACCTGTGCTTCCTCATGATATTCAAGAAAAGCTCCATTTCTCAGAGAAAGAGTACTTTAAGAACCACTCTGCAGCCATTAAGTCATACATATCGGAGATGGATATAGATTTGACAGTAGTATGGTGTTTCTCTATATCTTATGCTTTTTTTAGGGTTGAGATAGATTTATCAGACTTTCTATACCTTCTTTCTACAGGACATGGTCCCTCCCAAGGATCCTTACATTCAGGTTCGGGTGCTGGAGGACATTGGCGAAGTATCTCTTGGTGACCATTCTGTATCATTGACAAAGAATTCACTCCATTTCCTAAGGCGCACAGATGCTGAACAATTTATATCACAGGTTTGATATCTGTTTCTTTGTGATGTCCTTCTATCGCTATCTCTTCTGGTAACAATGTGATTCTGAACTTACTGTAGGGTCTTATGGAAGAATTTCTGGAGTAGGGACATATGATGTATAATAGGTATTGCTACTTGCTTTCTTTCTTATTACATAATATGTACTTTCAGTAGTGTAATACTGCTGTGATGTTGCATAGTTTCCAAAGCTTACTTGTCAGGCATCTGCATGAGCAAATGTTTATGATGCTTGGAGTGTTTGAACCAATGATTATTCTACAGTTTTACCCATGTGATCAGTAAGGGGGTAGGTTTAGGTTACATCACATGCTGCTATTTTCTTTCCAAAGTAAACCACTGTACGTTTGTGATGTCGAATGATTAGTTCACTTGTGATAGTATATTCAAGCATGAGCTCGTAACAATATGATTTTTTTCCCTGTTGGTGATGTTTCATCTTCTTCACAGGGACTCATGACCCTTCGCGGGTTGTAACATGGGTGCAGACATTCTGTGAAAAGATTGTATGTTGGGAAGATGGCCTTCGGGAAGACCTGAAGAGACATGGCTAGAATGCACAGATGATGTAGCTTAGCTTGTTTTCACTGCCTGGGTGGCTCCACCCTCCCCCGTGTTGCTCCAGACTGGACGGAGATCAAATGCAGTGCATCGGCCGTAGAGGGCTTGCAATTTTATCTGCCTGTCCCATTTAACCGTGAAAAATGTTTGTGCCTGGAGCTTCTTGACATGGAAAAACTGATCGCTGAGATTGCATTGTATGCACATCCAACCGTGAATGATTTTTCTTGTACCTTAGATTCCTTAGGACATGCATCTGTTTATGACTTTGTATGCGTAAAATCGTGACGTTTAGCACTAGCAGGAATTCAAATGTGTTTTGGTTTAGTTCTTTGTTTCTGAGTAGGCAGATTTCTTGTTATTTTGGATCTGTCAGGAAAACGCTCCAAATTTCGTCTTTGAAAAGAATTTGATTATTATCTGCTCCCTCTCTGTACTAACGAATTAAGTTTGTATAAACAATTTAAACAAACGCAGAGAAAAGCTCGACCATGATGTTTTATACAGGACTCACAGCGAGTAGAACTTGTGATGCACTGACCGGTGGGCCTCGGTCGCGGATGCCCCGTCTCCTTCGCGCCATCGCCTGTCCTCCCCTTGGTCACCACCAGCGCCGCCACCTCCTCTCCTCCTCCTCCGCCGATGAGCCAATCCACCGCCACCCGCCGGTTGACAGCGCCGTCCTATGGAACAAGCTCCTCCGCGACCACCTCGCTCGTTCCCGCCCGGACCTCGCCCTCGCGCTCTACCGCCTCATGCGCGCGCTGTCCCCCGGGCTCCCCAACTCCTACACCCTCCCACTCGCCCTCCGCGCCACGCCGTCCGCGCGCATCGCCTCCGCCGTCCACGCCCACGCGCTCCACCTCGGCCTTCACGCGCACCCGGACGTCGCCGGCCAGATCCTCGCCGCCTACGCCAGGCTCGGCCGCGCCGCCGATGCCCGCCACGTGTTCGACGCATTGCCGGTCAGGAGGACCACCCTCTCCTGGAACACGCTCATCACCGCGTACTCGATCGGCTGCGACCCCGACGCCGCGAGGGCCGCGTTCGCGCGTATGGTTATGAGCGGGGCGCTGCCGGACGCCGTGACATGGACCACGCTGCTCTCGGCGCACGCGAGGTGTGGGAGGCACCCGGATGTTCTTGAACTGTTCGGGGACATGCATGGCAACGGATGCGAGGGCAATGCGGAGGCGGTCGCCGTGGCGCTTTCGGCGTGCCCGTATGCCGGTGGCACTGCATTGGCTAAAGGGAGGTCGATACATGCCTATGGCTTTGTGAAGGGCGTCGTCGATGGCTGCCTGTTCGTCACCAACTCATTGGTGTGCATGTACGGCAAGCTTGGAGAGATGGATGAGGCCAAGAAGGTGTTCCAGGAAGCCAGGGAGAAGAATGCCGTGACATGGAATGCTCTCATCACTAGCTATGCAGCTGCTGGAATGTGTGAGGAGGCCCTTGATGTGCTTGCCCAGATGGAACAACGTGGCAGCATTGCTGTACCCAATGTCGTGAGCTGGAGTGCTGTCATCGGCGGGTTTGCGTCATCAGGGGACATGGAGCAAGCACTGGAGCTGTTCCGGCAAATGCAACAACGGCGACTTTCACCAAATGTGGTAACATTAGCAACTGTTCTTTCTGCTTGTGCCGACCTACTGGCATCGCGGCTTGGCCAGGAAGTCCACGGTCGTACAATCAAAGCAGTTCTGGACCAGCACTCTCTGGTGCAGAACGGGCTCATCAATATGTATGGAAAGTGTGGGAGGGTGACTGCTGCACGGCAGGTGTTCGATGAGATGAAGAGCAGGGACTTGATTTCATGGAACTCGATGATTGGGAGTTATGGTATGCATGGTTTGTGCGATGAAGCCCTCGCAATGTTCGAAGACATGGCCGGAGCTCTGGTTGAGCCTGACGGCGTCACTTTCATTGCTGTGCTCTCCGCGTGTAGCCACACAGGGCGTGTGGCAGGTGGTCGCCGTTTGTTCGATCAGATGGTGCAGGACCACAAGATTTCCCCATCCATGGAGCATTACACCTGTATGGTTGACCTGCTGGGGCGTGCCGGCTTGCTGAAAGACGCTTCTGAACTCATTGAAACGATGCCAATGAGACCAGACCTGTGCGTGTGGGGAGCATTGCTCAACTCTTGCAGGATGCACGGGAACGCTGCCATGGCTGAAGCTACCATCGCCAAGGTTCTGCAAGCTGAAGCAGAGAGCACCGGCAATCACATGCTGATCACGAACTTGTACGCCGCATGCGGGATGTGGGACGATTCGAAGAGGGTGAGGGTGATGACGAAGGAGGCAGGCTTGAGGAAGAATCCGGGGCAGAGCTGGATCGAAGTGAAGAACAAGGTGTTTGCCTTCACAGCCGGGAACGCGCCGCTGCCTGAAGCTGAGGAGATCTTCAGGGCGCTCGATGATTTGTACCGGGAAATGGAAGACGAGAAACATGCCATCCGTTATGACATTGCAACCATTGTATAGAAACAATTGCCATTACAACAAGATTATAAGATGAAGCCAGTCAGTCACACATCTCATTATACAGAAAGCAAACATAACCGAAGAGCTTGACTATTAATCTATTATAGGCTCCAACTGCTGCTAAAGATGTTGTGGTCCGAAGAAGAGCATCAGGGTCCTGCAGATCTCCGACGGCTCCGCCATTGCGCCGTTGCCGTAGTCCCCGCAGGCCAGCCGCTTGGTCACCGGCGGGATGAGGGACATACCGAGCTCGCGCAGGACGCCGAGGTGTCGCGCCGTGAAGGGGTTCTCCCACATGAAGGTGTTCATGGCCGGCGCGACGTAGACGGGCTTGCCGTAGTCCCACGCGCGCACCACGCACGTCAGGAGGTTGTCGCACAGCCCGCCGGCGACCTGCCGCGGCGGCGGAAGAGAAGAGTTCTCAGCGAGGAACAGCGGGACCAGACGCGGAAAGTACCGGCGGAAGACAGAGTTACCTTGGCGAGGGTGTTGGCCGAGAGCGGCGCGATGACCATGGCGTCGGCCCACCTGCGGAGCTCGATGTGGAGGACCTCGTCGCCGGGCTGCCTCCAGCGGGACCACTCGTCGGCGTCGGTGTAGAGCGCGACGCCGCCGGGGAAGGAGGCCCTGTCGATGAAGTGGAGCGCGGACGCCGTCGCCACCGCACGGACGTCGGCCCACTCGGCGACGCTGCGGCAGAGGCCCTCGAACTTGATGGCCGCCACGCTGCCGGAGGCCGCCAGGAGGACGCGGGGCCGCCGGCGCGGCTGCGCGCACTCCGACGACGCCGGCGCTTGCGTGGCCATCGCCCGCCGTGAGGTGAAGTTTGGAGCCCGCAAGATTTGGATTGGACCACGACAACGCCTGCAAGTTACGAAGAAATTGATTGATGTGCTCAATTGCGCCCCTTTTTCTTTCATTTTTTTTGAAGACCCAATATTTGGAGTTTAGGACTTGTTTGTATTAGCAGATATAATATTTGCAATGTGAGAGTAATATTTGCGTTGTGAGAGCGCTAATGCTGAAACCACGCATCCAGATTCCAAACACAGTTGATAGCTCTCGCACAACACAGCTAAAGCTGCCCACAGGCGCAGCAGCAGCAGTGAGCCATCAACGGCAGGTCTCACTGATAACAGAAACCATAGCTATACCAGGGAGGCAGAGACAACACACCATGTGCAAGTGCGCTTATTACTGACGAGCACGAAGCAACGCAACTCTTTAACCTGCCCAGATTCAGAACAGGACTAGGTGACAGGCGCTCAACATCATGACAGCCACATTACAGATTACACCGATGGTTCGATACAACAGGTATCCCCGGAGAGCAGCAAACTCGGTCTTAGGTTTAGACTACTGATGATGTTGAGGCGCTGAGGATGTTGCAGTCTGCCATCGTCAGTCACCACCCCAAGTACGGACCTTGGGTCCTACTTGGATGAGAATGAGATTGACCTCATCTTCCCATTAGGCTTCCAGAAGGCGGTATCCTCTTTCTCCTTAGCCAGCAGCTCCTCGAATGATATTTCCGGGGCCTCCATCTCCATAGCACTGAGCTCCATGATCTGTGATGGTAAATTCATGGTCCAGGTTCACAATCTTCGTCGTTATCATAAAGCAGGAGGTGGTTACACAGGGAGAAAACAGATGAAGCATACCATTTTGTATGGCAACGACTTCTGAAGACGCTCTTGAATGTAATTGTAGATGGCAGCATCTTTCTTTAGGTTGTCACGCTCGGCTTCCAATCTACATACCTGTTCAAAAAGACCAAGGATGCAAAAGAGGGGATAGGTTAGCAGACTATGTTTCTCATAATTTTTGTTTCCCATCAATGACTTGCCTGTTCAAAGAGGCGATCATATGAAGACCTGTAGTTTCGATGGTTGGATAGCATTGCCCTCTTTATTTTGAAGCTTCTTTGGACGTTCTCACACCTGGCATGATCATAGGAAGACATTAGTGAGGATCCCTCAAAGATCGGAGCAATGGATACCAGAAAGCAAGTTCAATGCAAATAGCAACACACCTCTGCAGCAGCTCATTTCTAGCATCTATGAGACAGCTAACAAATTCATTAACCTGAAAAACAAGGCAGAGAAGCATGTATCTTTGTAAGTACACTGACAGATAGAGCCCAATGAGAGCAAAACATATCAGTGATTACAACCTTAGTAGAAACATTCAATAGGTGCACTGAAACTAGTTGTCACCCAAAAACCAGAATATGTAAACTTATGTTTTTTTACCTCAAATAATGTACTAATAAGAAGAATAATTGGTACAAGGCTTGGTACAACGTGGAGTGCAGAGACTCAACAGCATTGAATGTTGTTGTTTATATATTTCTCTACATGACCCAAATCATTTCTATTGAACCCTGTGCTAGCTGATTTTTTCTCGAACTACGCAAGAGAGTTGCGTGCCATTTCATTAGGAGAGGGAAAAAAAAGGAACAAACAGCCCGGCAAAAAACTCCCACTCTGAGCAAATCTGATGGTTCCAACAAAAAAAAGGCAGCATATGAAGATTTGCTACTGTATTGTCCAGAAGAGGACAATTTCCAAACATATTGATCTGGCACATCATGTTACAACACCATGCCATCCATCAGATCCCAAATATGTAGATATTCAACACGGACTGGAACTATAAGGGCCCCCTTGATGCCTGATACCCAGGCACTGTTATGAAGCGCCTGGTCAACAGTTCTTCTCTTAGTAACTCTCTTTGGAACAGCACTAAACAGATTGGGTGCAATCTCTTTGGTAGTTTGTCTGTTCACCCATCTATCCTTCCAAAAAGCAATCCACAATTATCGTGGTCATTTTTTTTCTCAAGCTATTTTCGTCAATCTGGGTTGATGCAATTTTCTAGAAGGCTAATAGGAACTTTCTTCTATTCTTTTTAAGTACTTGTTCGCAGCATTGCAATCCCTACCCTTTCATAAAGCAATCCTGGAGTGATGACTGAGATCCACACCACTAGGCCCTGACCTAGAAATCGAAGGCTCGCAGCCACAGTTACGTGACAAGTGACAGAATAGCTGGATGGCAGCACAGAGAAAGCTAAAACAATGCTAGGAGAAACAATACTTCCTGCAACAAAACTATTGGCTTTTAGTACCCAGCTTCAGTTTTCTTTTCAGCTAGCTAACAAACTCATCTCTAATTACTTCGTTCTAAGGTAACATACGGAAACTAGAATTATGTATCATCCTTCTTGTCATAATTTTAATTCGCATGCCATTCCAAAGTCTTAAGCCTCGTTTGGATTTAGTTCAAATCAAAACAAAATCAAAAAATTGAACCCAATCCAAACAGGCTATTCACTCCTATAAATCATGAACTAGGTCATTGATGAGTAGAGATTTCTATTTTAGATATATAGATTAAATGTAACCTATATAAGACCTTACGTCCTTACTTGCACTTTTTTTTTAGAAAATAGCTTATAACAAAACAAGCCAATCCACTGTAGCACTTAGTTGGTCGAGATTTAGATGTTTGCATCCAGTATATATTATAGAGTATAAACATACAAATGTTAAGGAGCTGGCCATTTAATCAGATCTCCAAGGTCCTAATTGCTGCCATGAACATAAATCATACAGAAGGGCATCATGTACAGAAAGAATCGCACATTCACAATAATTTTTGGATATATGTAATCAATGTGATTTAATCTGATCAACAGATTCTTTATATGTGTATAGATTGGCCATATGAAAATGATAAGTGCATATTTCCCTTAAAAAAATACTTCATTATATTAAAAACACATATATTAAGCATATAACACAATGAAATTGATGGTAAACAACTTATAAATTGAAACGATTCTACCTAAACTAGTCTACTTAACAACCATTTAATCTAAAAGTATGTATATCGTGATCTAACAGCATAAGATGATACTCAAAACATAACAAGCACAGATATCGTCCATAAAACTAAAGCTGTCAGTTGAGATAAGGTAAGAAAACATATCGTCGAGGAGAGGAATATAACTTATTTTCTGACACGACTGAACGTAAGCAATCTAGAGTGCACTATTCCCAAATTCAACTTGCTTAGCAATACTATAGCAGAAAACCATGCTTGCCTGCTAAAGATTCAGAAAAAAAAAACAGGTTTTCATACTGCAGTTCAAATGCGAACCAAAACATGGAATGATCAGTAAGCATTTGAAGCAGCCACTGGTGCAGCACTGTCTACAACAACAACAACAACAACATAGCCTTTTGTCCCAAGCAAGTTGGTGCAGCACTGTCTACGAAAGCAACATTTTACAGTCGTAGTTCTGACTTCTAAATAAATCTCAAACTAAAAGGTGAACAAAATGCGGCTACATTTGGTAACTTGAATCCTAAAGGAAAATCTAGCACTTTTAGTAATTATACTGCATTGCTACAACCCAGTGTTGGTTTTAAAAAAAGTATGGCTGGACTAACCACTTAGGAGTTAAGAATTTCCCTTTCAAATCAACCAGAACCCCAAAGATCAAATCTATCAAAGGCAAGAAATTATGGAAATAATCTACCAACCAGATCTCCTGTAATGGTAGCACAACAAAACTCAGCATAAATATCTTTGATCCGTCGTTTCATGGCACAGCTCAACATCGAGAGGGGGAGAGGTGGCTCTCCTGACATCTGCTTCTTCATCGCCTTGTTTCCCTTCTTCCCACTCTTACTACCAAGTGGAATTGATGGTTCGCCCGATTCATGGTTCTGGCGGCGACGCTGAAGAATCAGCGCCATGACGAAAGCAGCGAGGAGGCGAGCAGAGGAATTTTCCATGACTTCAGGTTGTGATGGGAGGTTAGGGACGAAATCCTCGATGTTGAGAATTCGCCGGCAAGGATAGAGCTAGGTTTATCTTGTAGTCAATTGTAAGCTATTTGTTGGAGGGGAAAGTGGAATGAGGAGGCGCGAGGCACGCTCCCATTTGGGGATTTGTTACCTTCTTATAAACTTCCAAAAACAATTAAACTACTGATGCTGTCGATAGGATTCCCAAATTACACCCAGGTGTTGACAAAGAAAAACAGTTCCAAGTTTTGACACTCTGTACTAGTCTTGTCTAACTAATTTAGCAATCAACAATACAGAACCATAACAAGGTCACCTTGAGGGTAAGTTATTGAGTTTCCAGATGAATTTGTATCTTTTTCAGGAAAATATACCACGGCTGTAAAATGGAAAGTCGTGTTACTGTATACACACTCCTGGACAATTTAACAAAAAAGATTACTAGCTTGAACAAATGCATTGCCACACACATATTCGATACATCTATCTTTTTTTTTAAAAAAATACTTGACCACGAGAGGGCTTTGTTCTAAGAAGGTGCCGTGCTTCGAACCCGGGTCGGGACGGAAGTTTCAACGACCATCCATATTGGGTACATCTATCTTATCCATCCAAAATATTTGAAGATGAGTTCGTTAGTTTTAATATTGAAGGTTTTCCCTTCCATCAATCTCGAGGCACAATTTTTATTATTCTGATAGTGTATGTACTTGTGTGTGGAAGAACTCACTCTTCTTAGTTAGGGTTATTTTTAAGCATAGTGACAGTATGGTGTTTGAGAGTAGTATTATGCATGAGAGTATGTACCACCAGGATGTGATGGTTTTTTATTTCTGTGTAAAAAAATTGAAACCTTACATGTAGATTGAACAAAAGTACCAATTCCATGCTTATGGAAGATACTAGAAAAATTGCAACAACCTAATAATAATTGGGAAAAGATTCATAGCATTGCATCCGCAAAAGTCAAAAGCGAAATGACAGTTTGTCATTGATGACGTGAACTACTCCTAAAGTTTCAACTAGTTCCTGAAGCTTAGCATCCAAATATTTTAGAGTTTTGGTTATCATTTAAGGATGCAAAACTTCCAACCATTAACTCCCAAAGTCATGGCAACACAAAATTCTACAAGCATCCAAGTTCACAAGCATCCAAGTTCACATCAGACGTGCAGCATTGGAGCCGAATTGGCGCAGAACATGGACATTGCAAGCCCTAACTCTACCCCTAGCTTGCAATCTCGGAGCAAAAACCAGCTCGACAAATCAATAGCAACGTGTTGCAGCCCGATCCGCCCACATTGTAGCACCACTTGTCACCTAAGCAGCAGTGCTCCACGCATCCACGCTGAAATCAAAGCAAGTAGAGCCCTGGAAGAGCGAGTGAGAGAGAGGGGTGTATGCGCGCACCGTACCTGTTCGATGGTGAGGCACCGCGCCTCGCTCGCCCGCGCGAGGTCGTCGTAGCGCGCGGTTCGAGAATAAAGCGGGTGTATTTCCTACATAAATATAGGCCGATTACAACACTCCGAATTGGGCCTTTCACCAGCCCAAACTGGAGCTTCTTTGCAATATGAAACTGGAGTTTAGCCAAAAGTTCAGTTTATTTTGAAGTTGGTAGGCAAGTAAATCTGGCTCTTATTTCCGCCAGCAGGAATTTGTAACTCTGTACCTCCGCTTGTCTGAAAGGTGGTGGTTTGCTCAAAAAAAAAAATGAAACTATACTAGTCACAAGCTGACAAGCTACCCCTTCCCCAACATTCAAGTCTTCCTGCTATGCCCTGCAGTGTATGTGCGCGTCTCATCAATCATGTTGCTCCATTTGCCTGCCGATGAATATACAGCACTTCCCAACCTTTTCCAGCCTCACTATTGATCCTAATATGCCGCAAGCAATGCATCCTCGTGTGCAAGTAAGATTTACAACATCATTCAGTTCTGCAGAGTTGCACACTTGGTGAGAGTCATTAGAAATGCTATCAATTGTTCAGCAGATTGATGCTAGAAGCATGAGGTTTATTGGGCAACTGAACCAAACTATATCTCACTCTATAACCTGATTAGTTCGAGAATAAAGCGGGTGTATTTCCTACATAAATATAGGCCGATTACAACACTCCGAATTGGGCCTTTCACCAGCCCAAACTGGAGCTTCTTTGCAATATGAAACTGGAGTTTAGCCAAAAGTTCAGTTTATTTTGAAGTTGGTAGGCAAGTAAATCTGGCTCTTATTTCCGCCAGCAGGAATTTGTAACTCTGTACCTCCGCTTGTCTGAAAGGTGGTGGTTTGCTCAAAAAAAAAAATGAAACTATACTAGTCACAAGCTGACAAGCTACCCCTTCCCCAACATTCAAGTCTTCCTGCTATGCCCTGCAGTGTATGTGCGCGTCTCATCAATCATGTTGCTCCATTTGCCTGCCGATGAATATACAGCACTTCCCAACCTTTTCCAGCCTCACTATTGATCCTAATATGCCGCAAGCAATGCATCCTCGTGTGCAAGTAAGATTTACAACATCATTCAGTTCTGCAGAGTTGCACACTTGGTGAGAGTCATTAGAAATGCTATCAATTGTTCAGCAGATTGATGCTAGAAGCATGAGGTTTATTGGGCAACTGAACCAAACTATATCTCACTCTATAACCTGATTAGTTCGAGAATAAAGCGGGTGTATTTCCTACATAAATATAGGCCGATTACAACACTCCGAATTGGGCCTTTCACCAGCCCAAACTGGAGCTTCTTTGCAATATGAAACTGGAGTTTAGCCAAAAGTTCAGTTTATTTTGAAGTTGGTAGGCAAGTAAATCTGGCTCTTATTTCCGCCAGCAGGAATTTGTAACTCTGTACCTCCGCTTGTCTGAAAGGTGGTGGTTTGCTCAAAAAAAAAAATGAAACTATACTAGTCACAAGCTGACAAGCTACCCCTTCCCCAACATTCAAGTCTTCCTGCTATGCCCTGCAGTGTATGTGCGCGTCTCATCAATCATGTTGCTCCATTTGCCTGCCGATGAATATACAGCACTTCCCAACCTTTTCCAGCCTCACTATTGATCCTAATATGCCGCAAGCAATGCATCCTCGTGTGCAAGTAAGATTTACAACATCATTCAGTTCTGCAGAGTTGCACACTTGGTGAGAGTCATTAGAAATGCTATCAATTGTTCAGCAGATTGATGCTAGAAGCATGAGGTTTATTGGGCAACTGAACCAAACTATATCTCACTCTATAACCTGATTAGTTCGAGAATAAAGCGGGTGTATTTCCTACATAAATATAGGCCGATTACAACACTCCGAATTGGGCCTTTCACCAGCCCAAACTGGAGCTTCTTTGCAATATGAAACTGGAGTTTAGCCAAAAGTTCAGTTTATTTTGAAGTTGGTAGGCAAGTAAATCTGGCTCTTATTTCCGCCAGCAGGAATTTGTAACTCTGTACCTCCGCTTGTCTGAAAGGTGGTGGTTTGCTCAAAAAAAAAAATGAAACTATACTAGTCACAAGCTGACAAGCTACCCCTTCCCCAACATTCAAGTCTTCCTGCTATGCCCTGCAGTGTATGTGCGCGTCTCATCAATCATGTTGCTCCATTTGCCTGCCGATGAATATACAGCACTTCCCAACCTTTTCCAGCCTCACTATTGATCCTAATATGCCGCAAGCAATGCATCCTCGTGTGCAAGTAAGATTTACAACATCATTCAGTTCTGCAGAGTTGCACACTTGGTGAGAGTCATTAGAAATGCTATCAATTGTTCAGCAGATTGATGCTAGAAGCATGAGGTTTATTGGGCAACTGAACCAAACTATATCTCACTCTATAACCTGATTAGTTCGAGAATAAAGCGGGTGTATTTCCTACATAAATATAGGCCGATTACAACACTCCGAATTGGGCCTTTCACCAGCCCAAACTGGAGCTTCTTTGCAATATGAAACTGGAGTTTAGCCAAAAGTTCAGTTTATTTTGAAGTTGGTAGGCAAGTAAATCTGGCTCTTATTTCCGCCAGCAGGAATTTGTAACTCTGTACCTCCGCTTGTCTGAAAGGTGGTGGTTTGCTCAAAAAAAAAAATGAAACTATACTAGTCACAAGCTGACAAGCTACCCCTTCCCCAACATTCAAGTCTTCCTGCTATGCCCTGCAGTGTATGTGCGCGTCTCATCAATCATGTTGCTCCATTTGCCTGCCGATGAATATACAGCACTTCCCAACCTTTTCCAGCCTCACTATTGATCCTAATATGCCGCAAGCAATGCATCCTCGTGTGCAAGTAAGATTTACAACATCATTCAGTTCTGCAGAGTTGCACACTTGGTGAGAGTCATTAGAAATGCTATCAATTGTTCAGCAGATTGATGCTAGAAGCATGAGGTTTATTGGGCAACTGAACCAAACTATATCTCACTCTATAACCTGATTAGTTCGAGAATAAAGCGGGTGTATTTCCTACATAAATATAGGCCGATTACAACACTCCGAATTGGGCCTTTCACCAGCCCAAACTGGAGCTTCTTTGCAATATGAAACTGGAGTTTAGCCAAAAGTTCAGTTTATTTTGAAGTTGGTAGGCAAGTAAATCTGGCTCTTATTTCCGCCAGCAGGAATTTGTAACTCTGTACCTCCGCTTGTCTGAAAGGTGGTGGTTTGCTCAAAAAAAAAAATGAAACTATACTAGTCACAAGCTGACAAGCTACCCCTTCCCCAACATTCAAGTCTTCCTGCTATGCCCTGCAGTGTATGTGCGCGTCTCATCAATCATGTTGCTCCATTTGCCTGCCGATGAATATACAGCACTTCCCAACCTTTTCCAGCCTCACTATTGATCCTAATATGCCGCAAGCAATGCATCCTCGTGTGCAAGTAAGATTTACAACATCATTCAGTTCTGCAGAGTTGCACACTTGGTGAGAGTCATTAGAAATGCTATCAATTGTTCAGCAGATTGATGCTAGAAGCATGAGGTTTATTGGGCAACTGAACCAAACTATATCTCACTCTATAACCTGATTAGTTCGAGAATATGGTAAGTACTCGTTTGCAGGATGTACGAGGTGCTAACAAGCTGGCCATTGCTGAGAAGAAGGTGCCCCATAACCCTGAACTGAGTGCGGGCGATGAAAACTCTGACCATATAATTTTTTATTACCAGATTGCCCAATTGCTAGAAGTTCAATGATAGAGGTGCCAGTCAACTTGTTTCCATTTCTCAATGACACAACACGCCTTCCCCTCCCTACCCGCCGCCTTCGCGGAGGGCGCCGCAGCGGCAACGTCGTCCCCGCCGCCACCACCATCCGCCCCCTCCTGCTCCTGCTGCCGCTTCCTCCGCGCCCTCCGCCGCCGCCGCTGCTTCTCCCTCCCGCCCTCGTCCGCGTCCGCCTGCTCCTCCCCTTCCCCCTCCTCCGGCGCGCGCTGCTCACGGGCCGCCGCCGCCGCCTCGGGCCCGGTCGGCTGCGGCTGCGGCCGCGGGAGGGGCTGCTGCTGCTGGGCGCGGAGGACGCGCCGGACGTGGGCGTAGAGCGCCGCCGCGAGGAGGACGAAGTTGAGGAGGACGAGCCCGGCGAGCGCTAGCGTCTGCGGCGGTTCGTCGGCCATCGGCGGCGCGCGCGCGTCATTCCCAGCCCGCGCGCGTGTGGCGGCGCCCTGCGGTTTCGGCTCGCCTATTCCCCAACTTTTTTTTTCGTGGGTTGGGACTGGCAGTGTGCGCGCGGCACGGCCTCGCGAGGAAAAGTTGAGGACGACGAGACGCCTCGGCGGATTCACTGGTGGGAGTCGCGTTTTTATTGATCCTAATATGCCGCAAGCAATGCATCCTCGTGTGCAAGTAAGATTTACAACATCATTCAGTTCTGCAGAGTTGCACACTTGGTGAGAGTCATTAGAAATGCTATCAATTGTTCAGCAGATTGATGCTAGAAGCATGAGGTTTATTGGGCAACTGAACCAAACTATATCTCACTCTATAACCTGATTAGTTCGAGAATAAAGCGGGTGTATTTCCTACATAAATATAGGCCGATTACAACACTCCGAATTGGGCCTTTCACCAGCCCAAACTGGAGCTTCTTTGCAATATGAAACTGGAGTTTAGCCAAAAGTTCAGTTTATTTTGAAGTTGGTAGGCAAGTAAATCTGGCTCTTATTTCCGCCAGCAGGAATTTGTAACTCTGTACCTCCGCTTGTCTGAAAGGTGGTGGTTTGCTCAAAAAAAAAAATGAAACTATACTAGTCACAAGCTGACAAGCTACCCCTTCCCCAACATTCAAGTCTTCCTGCTATGCCCTGCAGTGTATGTGCGCGTCTCATCAATCATGTTGCTCCATTTGCCTGCCGATGAATATACAGCACTTCCCAACCTTTTCCAGCCTCACTATTGATCCTAATATGCCGCAAGCAATGCATCCTCGTGTGCAAGTAAGATTTACAACATCATTCAGTTCTGCAGAGTTGCACACTTGGTGAGAGTCATTAGAAATGCTATCAATTGTTCAGCAGATTGATGCTAGAAGCATGAGGTTTATTGGGCAACTGAACCAAACTATATCTCACTCTATAACCTGATTAGTTCGAGAATAAAGCGGGTGTATTTCCTACATAAATATAGGCCGATTACAACACTCCGAATTGGGCCTTTCACCAGCCCAAACTGGAGCTTCTTTGCAATATGAAACTGGAGTTTAGCCAAAAGTTCAGTTTATTTTGAAGTTGGTAGGCAAGTAAATCTGGCTCTTATTTCCGCCAGCAGGAATTTGTAACTCTGTACCTCCGCTTGTCTGAAAGGTGGTGGTTTGCTCAAAAAAAAAAATGAAACTATACTAGTCACAAGCTGACAAGCTACCCCTTCCCCAACATTCAAGTCTTCCTGCTATGCCCTGCAGTGTATGTGCGCGTCTCATCAATCATGTTGCTCCATTTGCCTGCCGATGAATATACAGCACTTCCCAACCTTTTCCAGCCTCACTATTGATCCTAATATGCCGCAAGCAATGCATCCTCGTGTGCAAGTAAGATTTACAACATCATTCAGTTCTGCAGAGTTGCACACTTGGTGAGAGTCATTAGAAATGCTATCAATTGTTCAGCAGATTGATGCTAGAAGCATGAGGTTTATTGGGCAACTGAACCAAACTATATCTCACTCTATAACCTGATTAGTTCGAGAATAAAGCGGGTGTATTTCCTACATAAATATAGGCCGATTACAACACTCCGAATTGGGCCTTTCACCAGCCCAAACTGGAGCTTCTTTGCAATATGAAACTGGAGTTTAGCCAAAAGTTCAGTTTATTTTGAAGTTGGTAGGCAAGTAAATCTGGCTCTTATTTCCGCCAGCAGGAATTTGTAACTCTGTACCTCCGCTTGTCTGAAAGGTGGTGGTTTGCTCAAAAAAAAAAATGAAACTATACTAGTCACAAGCTGACAAGCTACCCCTTCCCCAACATTCAAGTCTTCCTGCTATGCCCTGCAGTGTATGTGCGCGTCTCATCAATCATGTTGCTCCATTTGCCTGCCGATGAATATACAGCACTTCCCAACCTTTTCCAGCCTCACTATTGATCCTAATATGCCGCAAGCAATGCATCCTCGTGTGCAAGTAAGATTTACAACATCATTCAGTTCTGCAGAGTTGCACACTTGGTGAGAGTCATTAGAAATGCTATCAATTGTTCAGCAGATTGATGCTAGAAGCATGAGGTTTATTGGGCAACTGAACCAAACTATATCTCACTCTATAACCTGATTAGTTCGAGAATAAAGCGGGTGTATTTCCTACATAAATATAGGCCGATTACAACACTCCGAATTGGGCCTTTCACCAGCCCAAACTGGAGCTTCTTTGCAATATGAAACTGGAGTTTAGCCAAAAGTTCAGTTTATTTTGAAGTTGGTAGGCAAGTAAATCTGGCTCTTATTTCCGCCAGCAGGAATTTGTAACTCTGTACCTCCGCTTGTCTGAAAGGTGGTGGTTTGCTCAAAAAAAAAAATGAAACTATACTAGTCACAAGCTGACAAGCTACCCCTTCCCCAACATTCAAGTCTTCCTGCTATGCCCTGCAGTGTATGTGCGCGTCTCATCAATCATGTTGCTCCATTTGCCTGCCGATGAATATACAGCACTTCCCAACCTTTTCCAGCCTCACTATTGATCCTAATATGCCGCAAGCAATGCATCCTCGTGTGCAAGTAAGATTTACAACATCATTCAGTTCTGCAGAGTTGCACACTTGGTGAGAGTCATTAGAAATGCTATCAATTGTTCAGCAGATTGATGCTAGAAGCATGAGGTTTATTGGGCAACTGAACCAAACTATATCTCACTCTATAACCTGATTAGTTCGAGAATAAAGCGGGTGTATTTCCTACATAAATATAGGCCGATTACAACACTCCGAATTGGGCCTTTCACCAGCCCAAACTGGAGCTTCTTTGCAATATGAAACTGGAGTTTAGCCAAAAGTTCAGTTTATTTTGAAGTTGGTAGGCAAGTAAATCTGGCTCTTATTTCCGCCAGCAGGAATTTGTAACTCTGTACCTCCGCTTGTCTGAAAGGTGGTGGTTTGCTCAAAAAAAAAAATGAAACTATACTAGTCACAAGCTGACAAGCTACCCCTTCCCCAACATTCAAGTCTTCCTGCTATGCCCTGCAGTGTATGTGCGCGTCTCATCAATCATGTTGCTCCATTTGCCTGCCGATGAATATACAGCACTTCCCAACCTTTTCCAGCCTCACTATTGATCCTAATATGCCGCAAGCAATGCATCCTCGTGTGCAAGTAAGATTTACAACATCATTCAGTTCTGCAGAGTTGCACACTTGGTGAGAGTCATTAGAAATGCTATCAATTGTTCAGCAGATTGATGCTAGAAGCATGAGGTTTATTGGGCAACTGAACCAAACTATATCTCACTCTATAACCTGATTAGTTCGAGAATAAAGCGGGTGTATTTCCTACATAAATATAGGCCGATTACAACACTCCGAATTGGGCCTTTCACCAGCCCAAACTGGAGCTTCTTTGCAATATGAAACTGGAGTTTAGCCAAAAGTTCAGTTTATTTTGAAGTTGGTAGGCAAGTAAATCTGGCTCTTATTTCCGCCAGCAGGAATTTGTAACTCTGTACCTCCGCTTGTCTGAAAGGTGGTGGTTTGCTCAAAAAAAAAAATGAAACTATACTAGTCACAAGCTGACAAGCTACCCCTTCCCCAACATTCAAGTCTTCCTGCTATGCCCTGCAGTGTATGTGCGCGTCTCATCAATCATGTTGCTCCATTTGCCTGCCGATGAATATACAGCACTTCCCAACCTTTTCCAGCCTCACTATTGATCCTAATATGCCGCAAGCAATGCATCCTCGTGTGCAAGTAAGATTTACAACATCATTCAGTTCTGCAGAGTTGCACACTTGGTGAGAGTCATTAGAAATGCTATCAATTGTTCAGCAGATTGATGCTAGAAGCATGAGGTTTATTGGGCAACTGAACCAAACTATATCTCACTCTATAACCTGATTAGTTCGAGAATATGGTAAGTACTCGTTTGCAGGATGTACGAGGTGCTAACAAGCTGGCCATTGCTGAGAAGAAGGTGCCCCATAACCCTGAACTGAGTGCGGGCGATGAAAACTCTGACCATATAATTTTTTATTACCAGATTGCCCAATTGCTAGAAGTTCAATGATAGAGGTGCCAGTCAACTTGTTTCCATTTCTCAATGACACAACACGCCTCTCACACTTCCATGTCGAACTCAAGAGCTCATTCGCTCTATGCGGTGGCATTTACGGAAGTGCTCATCGATGTCTTGTTACTACCGCAGAGGCAACAGAGAGCGCAAAAGCTTCAGACGACCAGGCAACGCGCCGAGCACACGGCAAGCACAGGATACGGTACCTTGGTCCTCGCTGGAGCGCGCGAAGAGGTCGGCGTGGGTCGGAGCAGGCGGGCGCGCCGGGGTCGTCGGGGCCGGCGGCGGCTTGGCCTTGGCCTTGGAGG
>OAMR01000069.1:184914-203080 GCA_900205405.1 Echinochloa crus-galli
CTGCGGCGGCGAGCTGATTGTGACTCCGCTTTGTGTCCCAGCGAGGGGGCGTTCGGCGGCGGGTCGAGGGCGTTCGCGGCGCCGAGTAAAGCGGATGCCTCTGCGGCGGCGGAGCTGGACGGGCTGCCGCGGTTCGAGAAGAACTTCTACGTGGAGTCGCCCGCGGTGGCCGGCATGACGGAGGACGAGGTGGAGGCGTACCGCCGCCGCCGGGAGATCACCGTCGAGGGCCGCGATGTGCCGAAGCCGGTGCGCGACTTTGGTGATGTTGGTTTTCCAGGTATGATACCGGCGTTACTTTCTACGTCTATGCTCAATTTGGTAAATTAGGAGGGGATGCAGTTTTGTTGAATGCTTGATTAGAATTGTGTTTTGTGTACTCAAGTCAAACAATGGAAATATATCTCTTAGTTGTGGCACCAAATTCAGAGGGCTTAAACTTATTCTACCACATGAGTAAGATTAGTGTTGAAGCAACTTCTAATTTCTAGCTAACACTCAGAACCTGATAGCGCATTTTGTTTTAGTATGTGCATGCCACACCACAGCAAATGCATATAAACAGGGTTATAAAGTAGTATTTCAACTTGTGTTGTCATCAGAACTTTTGTTTCAAAGCAATTGGTCACTGCCGATTCTAGATTTGAAAGACTTCCAAGGAAAATCAGACAGGGCACTGAATTTGAACTCCTGTGGCCTTTGCTAACAACTTATGGCCAATGTCCCTGTGGACCTTTTGATTTCCTGAGACCTTGCATGTCAGAGCTGATTCTTCAACACAAGGCCCTTTTCCTTTAATTTTTAATTCTCTGAGTGGCAAATGCACTTGTTATTGATTTATTCAAGCATTTCTTGGACTCCTGGCTTCAAGTGTAGACCCCTGTGATTGTTTCATTTCTGTATGATGTTACACAAGCCATTGTAGAATTTGATGATTTGCTTGTAGGTGAAAGCAGAATGGAATATTTATGAGAAAAGTTATTTGAAAATACTACAATAATAACTGTCTTAGGGGCATATTCTTGTTGACCGTTCAAGGTTGACAATACTGAGAGCTGGAGGTTTCTTGTTTGATGGAGTTGTAATGAGTTGATAACACACGTTTCTCAAAGTGTCTGACTTCCAAATTGGATATTTGGATTCTGTGGAGATGGGAAACTTATATTGTACAAAATGTACCATTCCTAATGTTGTAATTAGCTGTGCTTAAAACCTACCAGTGCTAATTAGCTTGCATGATTTCCCTTATCTATACTAGCAGAGTAGCATAGATGCACGTGTTTAAAAAAAACCATGTCGGTCAGGTGCTAATTGTCGTGCAAGAGATAGAAAAGGCGCTAATTGCCGTGTATGGCTAGTGGGTATGACAGGTGGCCCCATGATGCAGGCAAGGGTGGATGGGAGGAACAGCAAAAGTTTCGTTATTAGTTAGTGTATTAAAGATATAGCATTCTCCTTCTCCTGTTATCCATGATAGGATCCTTTAAATCAGGCAGTACTCATTTTTCATGTTGCAGTCAGTAGATTTTTCTGCTATGGACCTTTGTGTTTGGGTATTTATATGTTTGAAGGTTGACCTTAGTGGCTTCACTTTCTTTTTTCAGAATATGTGTTGCAAGAAATCACAAAAGCTGGCTTTGTGGAACCTACTGCTATCCAATCACAAGGTTGGCCAATGGCACTTAGGGGTCGTGACCTTATTGGCATTGCAGAGACAGGATCAGGGAAAACACTTGCTTACCTTTTACCTGCCATTGTTCATGTGAATGCTCAGCCTATTCTTGGTGAGAATATATTGCACTGATGCTTTTCCTTATCAATCATCTTTTGGTAACATCCTGGCTAAAACTCTGATTGTTTATAAATCCCTTGTTGTTGAAGCTCCTGGCGATGGTCCAATTGTCTTGGTGTTAGCTCCTACACGTGAACTTGCTGTTCAGATACAGCAAGAGGCAACCAAATTTGGTGCATCATCAAAGATAAAAAGTACTTGCATATATGGTGGTGTGCCAAAAGGTCCACAAGTTCGTGATCTTCAAAAAGGTGATCTCTCCCTTCCTCTATATTAAGGAACTTTGTTGGTCTCTAGGTCAAGCTTTGATTGTATTGTAGTCTGCTATTTACTTGTGGTTTGGTCTCTGGACATATCACGAAATCTTATCATAGATGCATGGGTGAATGTAACTGAGATTTGGGGATCTGAAATTGGATGAAAATTCCAGCATTACCTGGATTATATTTATTGATTTTGTGTTATGTTTTTTTCCCATGCCAGGTGTCGAAATTGTTATAGCCACACCAGGACGACTTATTGATATGATAGAATCACATCATACAAACTTGCGAAGGGTCACATATCTTGTTTTAGATGAAGCTGACCGGATGCTAGACATGGGCTTTGAACCTCAGATTAAGAAAATTGTTTCGCAGGTATACCTCTTTCTTTTGCTACTACATGAAATGTTGGATTCCGTAATGGTTCCCCTGTCCTTGAAAGTGTACATGCAAACTGATGCTCTGATACTTATGTTTTATTTATGTTTCAAATATCTTGCGCTTTTGTCAGTATCTGGATAAGTGTAGTAGTCATGATGAGGGTGTCTGAGTAGTTTCATTTATCTATGGACAAACAATGGTTATTGTTTCATGTGATGCCAAAACTTCATCTGTTATTACAGATTCGTCCAGATCGCCAAACACTTTACTGGAGTGCTACCTGGCCGAAGGAAGTTGAGCAGCTAGCAAGGAATTTCCTTTTTGACCCATACAAGGTACATCCTATAGCCCACCCAACATTTTGCACTGCATTTTTTCATTTCTACTGCACAACAACACAGCTGAATTTAATGCGATACAGGTCACTATTGGTTCTGAAGAATTGAAGGCTAATCATGCCATTGTGCAGCATGTGGAGATAGTATCTGAGAGTCAGAAGTATAACAAGTAGGATTTGCACAACTTTTTTCCATTTTCCACACATCATTCAAACAATGCCTTACCCCATACTTTTACGTGTACAAGGCTGGTTAATCTACTGGAGGATATAATGGATGGCAGCCGAATTTTAATATTTATGGACACCAAGAAGGGATGCGATCAGATTACTAGACAGCTTCGAATGGATGGCTGGCCTGCTTTGTCCATCCATGGTGACAAGAGCCAAGCAGAACGAGATTGGGTCCTGTCTGAATTTAAGTCAGGCAAAAGTCCTATTATGACAGCCACTGATGTCGCTGCTCGAGGCTTAGGTATGCAGAACTTCTCTTAGATGTGATGCGTGTCATGTTTCTGGATAAATGATACATATTTATTGCCCATGGGTTACAGATGTCAAAGATGTAAAATATGTCATTAATTATGACTTTCCGGGGTCGCTTGAAGATTATGTTCATCGTATTGGTCGAACTGGCAGAGCCGGTGCAAAAGGAACAGCTTACTCCTTTTTCACTGCTGCTAATGCCAGATTTGCCAAGGAACTTATCAATATTCTTGAAGAAGCTGGGCAAAAGGTCAGCTCTGAATTAGCGGCTATGGGTCGTGGTGCACCACCCCCTTCTTCAGGTAAGTTGCGGAACAGTCCACTTCAGTTTTACCAAAGGTTTGTTATTCCTGAGGTGGTGTTGATTCATTGATCATCTGAATGAGTTGGAACATTCACATTTTTGCAGGTTATCGTGATAGATATAGGGGGTATGGGGGTGGTCGATCATGGAGTTGACATCCAAATACTTAGTTGAAACTAAGAGTAATGCTTTACTTTTGTTTGTGGATGGCTATGTTATTCTGGCTCATGAACCTTTTGACTAGTATTCAGTAAAGCTGGATTCATAACTCTTGGATACTGACTTGTCTCAATACTAGAGATATGGCATAATTTGATGCCTTTAATTTCATTTTTCCATATTTCTCAGATTCACAGCATTGCTAAGAGTTTTTGTTACTTTGTTTTATATTAAAGAACACAAATAAAATAGGAATAAGATCATTTGTTTGGTAAGAGTTCGTTGTCCAGTTTAGCTTGCTATGCAGTTTCGCAATGAAACATCTTTGATCCATATTTATTTTTCTTCTGTCTTCATTTTCTTTCCATATCGTGTTTGTCAACTCAGATGGAATGGTTCCCTTGGCTCCATAGATTTCGCCCATTTGTGTGAGTCAAGTTGACAGGCCATGCACACCTTAGTAGGATAGTAGTGTAACTTGTAGGCTGTCTGGTATAGCGAGGTTATGTCTATGAAGATACTCTGAAGTTCTTTTTTTGTTTTTGGTCTCCATGAACATGCTTCCTGCTGTGCCATACAGGTCTTGTGATATTTTCTGACTGTCCAGCATAGGATGCTTTTGATATGCATCTAAAAAAACGTCCTTGTCAGGTGGGTCTGGGAACTTCAGAGGGGCAGAAACTGTCTCGTATCTACCTCTTTCACTTAGTTTTTTTTTTTACTTCAATGCAGCATAATTTAATGTTCATCTCTGAAATTGCAGTCTGAAGTTAATTGTTCTGTTATGGCATTTGGTTCCCTTTGTAGCGGTTGCTATTGACATATCCACATCTTGCTTAGTACAGTCTTCAGTTCTTACCAGCTTTTGTTGTACTATTAGTACTAGCCTGAAGGCGAGTGGTAAGCAAGGATCTGGTGGAAGATGGATTTGTGGTCATCACTGATTCACTGCTGTTGCATATCTAATACATCTGTCAATTGGTGCTATCTTCCATGCTAGCTGAACACTACTCCATCCGTTCCAAATTATAGTCGTTTTGGCTTTTCTATGTGCCGAGAAAGCCAGAACAAGCTATAATTTGTGACAGAGCTAGTAAGTTTTTCATAAAAAGGGACTCGTTCGGTGGTTGGTCGCAGTGTGATCCATTTATCCTTGTTTAGAGCCCATCTGCATGAATGCAAAAATCTTATCACCATCAGTTTATTTGGACCATAGCATGTGTTTACATTCTTGTTATAGCTGGAAATCATTTATAAATAAACCTTGCCACCCCTCTAATGAATCCAAATTTGCTTCCTAAACTGTTTGGCTACTTTGAAAGAGTTGATTTTTGTAGATGGGTCAGAGATTGCGCTCTTGCATATTGTGTATTATTGCTTGTCTCCCATATTCTGCGTGCAATCTAGAATTTTCCTTGCATGTCTTCATTTTGTCCTTCATCGCTGGTATTTACATTTACTTTGCCCAAAGTAGAGATTTTTACATGATGGACTAGCCTGACATTGTTTTCAATCTTCAATCTGCTAGGCCTACGCATATTTAGCGTGCAATCATCCTTTGACTTGCAAGACTTACCATTGTCCTTCAGTTCACTGAACTTGTATGGTAATAGTGTAAACACGGAGGCTCCATCTGCTGTCCACCTGATGCTGCGCACATGCTACTTTGCCAGCGTTCTAAGCTTAAGCTTTCTGCAGATATTTCGTTGCTCAGTTGTCACTGTATGTGCGCCCACGTCGAGCCTTGCTCCCGGCAGCGTTGCAGAATGTCTTGTAATGTTTGAGGTCATCTTTCTGGAGCCGTCTTTGGATTGCTCCCGGAAATGAAAGTCTACCATTTTTCCAAGAAAAGGCGGTGGGGTAATCTTTCATTGTATGCAGCTTTTGTGCGGAGCAAAGGCAAACACGCCCACATGTGTGTCTGGAGCTGGACCATGAGGCCACCGGGCACTTGCCGTGCGGGTATGCATTCTCTGCCGTGGGTGCTCCCAAAAGCTGGGGTCGTTTGGTCTCACGCAAGGAAGAGAGAAGTGATATGATAGCTATCTATAAAAGCCTTTTAATGTGGTGAAACATGCCTGTAGCTCAATAGTTTCCTGCCATGGTCCTTGCTAGATATCTATAGAAGCCTTTTTGGGTGTGTTTAGTTCAAAAAAAGAGAGAGAAAGTTCGGTAAAAATGTTGCCACTGTAGCGCACCGTAGCACTTTTCGTTTGTTTATGGTAAACATTGTCCTACCAGCTAGGCTCAAAAGATTCGTCTCGTCGTGTACATCAAAACTATGTAATTAGTTTTTTTATTTACTTATATTTAATACTTCATGCCTGATGAGAGAAATTTGATGTAATAGGTAAATAGTGAAGTTTGGAGAGAGAATTTTTAGGAATCTTTGGGAACTAAACACAGCCAAATGTGATGAAAGTAATATAATAACTATACTTGTAGCTCAACAGTTTCCTGGCGCTCACAAGTCTCAGTCTCTCAGATTAGAATGCTTTGGCCATCCGATCATCGGCTGCCTAGCGTTCGATCCCCGTTTCCCGTTGCCCCTATCCTCGTCCATTTTGAAAAGAAAAAATTACGCTTCCCATCTGAATTCTCATTAAAAATCTATCGAATTATCGACCATCCGATCTAAATCGTACGACGTGGATCAGTTTAAGGAAAATGTAACCTCTAACCTATCCCCATCTCCGCACCGCCGCCAGCCTGAGTGCCTGACTCCGCTTCTTCCTTTCGCCGCCGCCGCCGGCGAAGCTCCTTCACCAGCATCTCTCGCTCAGGGAGATTTTTGGTATATTGACCACGAAACAGCAGCGAGAAGCGGAGCCCACCAGTACCACGCGCACACGGACGAGCGGAAGTAGCACAGCACCGAAGCGGCGACGGCGATGGGAGGTGAGGCCACGGGTGCCGGCGGCGGGGGGTTCCGCGCGCGGATGGAGCACTACTTATACAGTGGAGAGAAGAAGCACGTCCTCGCTGGCATCGCCATCTTCGCCGCCGTCTTCGGCGTCCCCTGGTACTACATGACCCGGGGTAAGTCAAACCCTTTCCCCGCACTGCCCTAGAACCCTAACCCTATTCCATTCCTCCCCCACAGTGTTGCGGTGAATTGCTCCGAATTTGATTATTTGTTAGGCTCGATCCTGCTAATCTGCTGTAGTCCTACTGTGCACCTCTACCTGATGCGCGGCTCATTCATTACAAGGCATTGCAATTTCGGGAGTAGCTCGATTTGTCTTGTTCTTGGACAATATCTTATTCTTGTAGTGGATCTGCAATCTCCAGGGTAACAAGATGCATGGTTTGTTACGAGCAGATCAAAACGGATTGTATTGAGGGCTGAACATAGCAATTCAATTTTACTTGTTCAACTAATTTTATTGCATTATTTGAAACCTGTGAATGAAGTGTTTAGGTGATTAGGAGTTGAGGTTTTGTTCATTAGCTCCGTGTTTGGGCAATTATTCAGAACAAGGTGAAGTTAGGCCTAAGAAATGCATAAACCCTTTGCTTGCTTGTGTGATTCCTAAACCTTCTACTTTTAATGATTGGTATGCAAGATTATATGCTTAAAAAGCAGTATGCATTTATCTCCAGTGTGAGGCTGCGGATCTTGCAGTATTGCATTTACTGAAGAAAGTTGAACAGTCAATCTGTACCCTTATGTTTGTTGATGTTTAAGTGTTATGTTTTGCATTGTAGTTTGCTAACAGTTCAAATAGACAGTGGATCTCTTTAGCTTCAAAGAGACAATTTAGAGTAGTCTGAAGCTATTTCTTGATAATATGGTTTTGGTGGCTCATATTTGACGTTTTAGTGAACTAGACTGCCATTGAAAATTTGAAACGCATCACCCTTTATTGATATCCACACCCTTCAACATAATCTCTCTGCATATGTTTGGCTTCCAGAACATTAAGCACTTGCATATGGTTCCTGGAGATTAGGGGGTGCATGTCGCTTTACTGATAAATGATATTTGTGCAGCTTAATAATTTTCAGTTTCGCACATACTGTTATGAATACATGCACCTTAAGAACCATACATAACACCTTAATATTTTCTGAATCCAAAGGTAAATGAATCACATGGCCACATTGATATGTTGAGTATCTTAGTTCAAAATGGATAATTATGGCCAAACTACAGCTTGTGAGATAGACATCCAAAAGGCATGGCTTGTGAAATTTACTTCTAAATGGCATGGCTTGAAAAGGCCAAATGGCATTGTGCTTAGAGGAGAGATGCACAGGCTTTGCTTTCAAGTAATTCCAATGAACCTCTTCTTGAACATACAATAGCAAAGTTTAACTAACTGATAGATATACTAATGCGACTAATTTGCTCGTCAAAGAAGTATCCCAATGCATTAACTCATCTCCATTGGACTTTGTCTCACTGATCGTGTTCCTGACTTGAATGCGAACGCTGAGTTATGACTACTGTCTGCTCCGGTCTGCCTGCCTACGTCCACATTAACAATGACGCACTGCATTCTGGATTATCTGGCTCATACCATAGACAATGACGACTGCGCATTGATGTTGGATGTCTTCTTTATTTTCCCTTTCTGATATCAGGTTACCTGTTCTAAAATAAATATTTGAAGTTAGTGCCAGCACTTTTATTTTAATGGCATTCTTGAGTTATTGAGACATGCCAAATCCCTATAAAACAAAGAACAGATAATCATTTTTTTTCCATTATGGTATATTGGTATCATCTAGTTATCTGTCAATCGTTGTATTGGGTAGGTGGTTTCCATTTGTGTTTCTTTTATAAGGCAGCTGTAAATATTGCCCTACTAAGTGTGTGATGTATTCATTGTAGGCGCAAAGCATCAATCTCACCAAGATTACATGGAAAAGGCTAACAAGGCCAGGTCGGAGAGGCTTTCTTCTGGACAGCCATCAGCACTGAAAGAATGAGGCAGTGATGTCTACATTGGTCCCTGACGTCTAGAGCTCAGCATACTCTGTTTAATTTGTAATCAGAGGATTTGTGAAATAAGCAGATATCTTTCTTATCTCACTAGATATAGAAACTAAGTATTGGTGTAATATGTTACCAGAAATTTTGTCTACTGGACCCTTCATTTACCGCTGTGGCCATCTTGTTAAACAGATGCATGCGGTGACTTTCGTCAATCTTAAGACCGGTTAATCTTGTTTCTCGGAAATATGCATAGTGGTTGGATATGTGTCCGAACATCAATAATATGAGTATGCATGTGTATATAAGTGTCATGTCTCTACTGTTTCCCGAAAAAAGTTACAGCCACGCCCGCTTCAGATCCCATCTCTCTCATTCTGTTAGATGGTAGCTGCAGCCACTGTTGGATCTTTTTTTTTTGGTGAAACACACCAATGTTGGAACTTGGACGAGCACCAGCACAACATTGACATTTTGCCAAAAGGGCGTACGTACCAATCATCCTGTGGTGAGAGGCTTGAGAGAACAAGAAGGTTCCAACAGCATGAGAACACGCATATGCGCACGAAAGACGCTCACATCATTCCTCAGGGAATTGTTAAGCAGGTGATCTCGTAATGGTGGATTTGCCGCTGCTAATGAATTGGGACCCTGCCTGTTCATCTGTTGCTGTTGTTCAATGCAATTTGCCATACCACTTGCCTCATGATTCATGAAAGCGTCCCTAAAAGGATCCAGTGCATTTACCCTTTCCCCCCCCCCCCCCCCCCCCCCCCCCTCTCCTGGAGGGAGAGGGACAGCATTTTTTTTTCTACAGGTGCAGCATGCAGGAGCAGGAATCAGCAGGATCACTAGCAAATTGCTCCACAAAGGCAAAGCTGAGCTGGACTGAGTTCCCAAGGAACTGATCACTGGCCATCCATCAATCCATTCCCATCCTCTCCTTGGCTGTGTATCCGGCGAAAAGGTGGTAAAAAAGTCACATCGGACACTCTAATACATTATATCACTTTTCGTTTGTTTGTAGTAATTGTTGTTCTACCATGACCTAACTGGCTCGAAGGATTAATCTCGTCGTGCACATCAAAACTATGTAATTAGTTTTTTATTTATTCACATTTAATGCTCTATACATATGACGATATTTTAATGCGAGGTGATGCAACTTTTTTCATAGTGGAATTTTGAAGTAAAATTTTAGGAACTAAACACAGCCCTTGTATACACACACATGCGTTAGTAGTAATATACTTGTCCTCCTGCTGCCCAAAGCAACGCAGACGCTGAGACGCAGGTGCAAATGCAGTCGCAGGGGCATGACCACCACTAGTCCCCAGAGACAAAACAGCCAGCTTTCTAATGGTCAAAGTCCTATCAGCATCCACACTACACACCCCATGTAATTAACAATAGGACCCATTTCCTTTGATCTCAATAATCCAGCACCACTTATAATCTTTATAATTCATTTCATTTAGCCGGGAATTGTGGGCCATCGTCCCAAATCCCACTAATCCCTTGTGACATAGTAGTAATAATAGCACTCTATAACACCGTACCATCAAGGCCTGTCCATGGACCATGATGGATCATGGCTAGTATAATACTACACTAATACTACTCTCAGTACTACTGATTAATATACTAGATCAATCTTCCTAACCTTCCTCTTCATTCATCTCTCTTCTGTACACCTCCACATCCAGTGCCATAGCATAGCAATGTGGAGCAGCAACACATTCCAAGTCATTTGTCGGGACCGATGAGTTGAATATGCAGATGACGATGTGTGCCTTGTGAGGTGTTGTTGCCACTGCACTTTGCCATCTCCATTCAAATCAAGGGTCTGATCCTTGCATTGCTTCATGGTTGCTGTTTGAGCCTATGATGATATATAGTAGTGTGCGTAAAAGGTTGCCGATGATTGGAGCTGCATGCAAATCTTGACTGATCTGAAATCGATCTGCATCATATCATCCAGACCACAAGCACAAGGCGTGCGTGCAAGCGGCTGCTAGTCCTTGGTGGTGACCCTGATGGGCATGCCTCGCTTCAGCCGCACGGTTGGGAAGTTGACGATGTGGTCCTCCTCGGCCACCCACCTACAAAGAGCAGCAGAAGCAGCAGAGGGCATCAATTCAATGCCATCCATAGCCAAGCAACAAACAACAACACGATGCCGATGCCATGCATGATGATTGATCGCCATGAAAACGACCTGTGCTGATCTGATTGCATGCATTGTGTACCCACATGAGTGCACCCATCTCTCAAGTTTCCAGATTTTTTTTTAACATAGAGTTTCCAGGTTCTCGATGGCCATTTGCGTGCAAGTGTGTTTAAGCAACCAAGCATTCAATTATTCAAATGCATGCACTTGAATTCTATCCAAAGTTAGGACGATGCTACTAGGCTCTGGTCATCTGGCGCGTGTTAGAGAAAAGGGGAAAAAATATATGTGAGTTTCTTCCAGTTCCGAGCACTCCACTAACCAACCAGTCAACACAGTACACCAGGGAATACATATACAATAAGAAAAAAGGGGGCAAAACATACTTCTTTTTTTGAGGAGCATGCATATATGTTTGTTTATGCTGCTGGACAGGCAGCGGCCATACGGCCATACCCTGGCACGTCGAGGCACTGACTGACTGATTGGTCAAAGTGTCAAACTGGCAACAACACGCATGCATATATTTTTTATTATTCCGGGCCAGGCACAAAGCATGACACCGATCTGATCCAAATCCAACTGGTCGGGTCGAGCACAAAGCATCGACGGATGGGCTGGTCCGAGAGGAGAGTATTTCATCTATTTCTAGCTCATTTCGATCACAGTCTCTTAGAGCAAGGTTAATAACCCAGCCTGCTGCTGGCTGTATGCCAATGCCAAGTCATATACAGCCATCACAATAGCCAGCTCATATAATGGATTGGCTATTAGGTGGGCTAAAAGAAACGCTGCATTAATTAACAAGTACTCAATGTTTGCATGTACGGGATCGGGAAGAGGAAGCAAAACGCCGGTCTTATCCGCTCGCACGGGCTGGGAGCGGACGTTTTTTCTCGGTTCTGGCGTTTCAGCCGGGCGGGATGCAGAGCGCCCGCTTGCTTCTCTCTCTTCCGTTCTCTCACTGCCAGCGAGGATTTTTCTGACGTGTGCATGCATCCAGCCGGCCTACGTGGTCTTATAATACTTGCTCTTAGGCCGTGTTTAGATGTTGGTTTTGGATGGATGAATTTGGGAGTACGATGTCACATCGTAATCATTGCGCTACTGTAGCATTTCGTTTGTATGTGCGAAAAATTGTCCAAAAATTTATTAATTAGGCTCAAAATGTTCGTCTCGCAGAGTACAACAAAACTGTATAATTATTTTTTGATTTTATCTACATTTAATACTCCATGCATGTTATGACATTTTGATGTGATGGGAATCTTCTTTTTGCATAGTAAATTTGGGACAAGAAATTCTGGATCTAAACAGGGCCTTACTACAATGTACAAAAGTTCCTTAAAGCGTTGGAGCCATTTTGGGACTGAAAACGCTAATTCTGAATCACACAGACATTTTTCTTAGTTCTTTACCCACATCTCCTCCTCTGCTGCCCCACTCCAACTAGGCAACTACCACCTCTCATCCCATCACTTCAACAAATTAGCATGCTATGGCTACTGTGTTTAATTAGATGTGGAAATCGTGTTCAGTTTTACCCATTCCATGGATGGAGGACACAAGGACCCACTTACAGTATGTACCATATATATATAGACAAGATTTACCCGAGTTTGAGATCAACTTCAACTGTGACATACCACAAGCCGGCCTGCAGGCAAAGATCGAAGGACTGAGCTGAGGCGTGCAGGAGCAGCGCCGACACGTGCGGCTGCTGGCGCTGTAGCAGCAAACACACGCACACGCACGGGTGCCCCCACACGTGCTGTGCGCCTGTGCTGGTGCTGGCTCGTGTCTTCGCCGCACGGCCACAATACTACCCTGCCCAATCCAATGCGTCCCCGGCCGGCGACGGCGACGGCCACGCACTCCAGGTAGCGGCGCCGCTGCCTGCTTCGTGCACACGTGTGGCCGGTGGCCGGCGTCGGCGTGCACGCCACCGGCCGTCCGGCCCTTACGCGTGCGGCGGCCGGCAGTGGTGGTGTTGACAGACAGCGTAGTAGGCGCGCCCCTAGCTAGGTATGAGTTGGTAGTACTTGGCGGCAATGGCAATGGCGCACGTGTGGCCCCACACCGGCCGAATGAACCCCCGGCTATGGCGTAGAGGGGTCCCCTTCCTGGGGCTTGGACTGGACCTCCCTAGGTCTCACTCTCATCTGACTCACTGTACCCACCATGGGAATCGAAGATCCAAGCCTCGATTCGCAAATTATTGGGCTCAATCTCCTTCATCATCCCTGGCTTACTTTCCAGTCCATGATTAAACTAAGCGATGATAAGATCACCATTATATTTTCCTCCCATGGTTTGGTTTTGATGATATGAAATCGGCAGCTAAAAGGCGACATTGATGCATGGGGGCTAGCTAGTCTCAAATGATACGTTGACAGGATATGTTGTACAGTTTTTATGCATCATATATATGCAGAAGGATGCATGCGGCCATTTGTTCAAGGAATTGAAGGATCATAGCAACGCAAGGGATTGACGATCCATACCTGAAGCTGGTGACCAAGTGATGTAAGAAGATGGAAGCTTCCAGCCTGGCCAGATCCAGGCCTGGGCACAGCCTCTGCCCACCACCAAAAGGAGTGAAGCTGCTGGTGCTCGTGTCCTTCTCCTGTTCATGATTAAGTTGTTGACCAAATTAGCGCATGATTAAGTTTCCATATCAAATCGCGATCATTGTAAGCCTCACAGACAGCCCCCACACGTTCACTACTGTCAGCAATCATCTGCTTACAATCATCTATCGCGCATAGTAACATATATTTGAGATCTTAAGTGAGATCTTGAGTGAAAAAGAATATGTGGTTATTTCCTCGACCAAAGCATTAAAACTAAGAGTTGCTAGTTGTTTCCAATGTCTGTAAAAATAAGCTACTTCCAATATTAAATACAGTATGCAGCGGAGAACAAACTCAAGCATGATAATAAGAACAAGAATGCAAAATCTGGCAGTAATTAAATGGCCTCTGTAATTTTCCTGCCATATAGGTGTTTTTTTAATTACATACTAGGTGTTAGTACCAGGCAATTCCATGATGGTGAGGCTCTACCCATATATAGGAGTAATAAACCCACATGTTAGGAGTCCCACAAGCCCCACTCATCAAATCCCAATTATGGTGGTGTTGCCTAAAGGAGTAGCAATTGGATGAACATCTCTACCAGAATGTGGGGCTCGATCTTACCTTCCACCTCCATGGATTGAACCTGTAGGGCTCATCGTAGATCTTGTCATCGAGGTGGACCGATCGGAAGTACACGAACACGCACCAGCCTTTGGGGATGAGGTGCCCTTTCACCTCGACGTCCCGTACCGCCTTGCGCATGATCCCGTTGATGATGTTGCCCATTCGCAGTGTCTCCGTTATCACCTATGATTAACATGTTTTTATCAGTGCAAGGTTTGTTCGTAAAAGAAAATGCACCGTGATCATAATTGGGTATACTAGCTTACATGTTGTGTGAATGACAACGACATATAGTCCGTCCACTGTAAGGTCTCGCCCATGTCGGTTTTGCGCCTCTTGAGCTGCATGTTCTCCTCCTGGCCATTGAAATTTGGTTGGTTTCATTGTTGCAGCAAATGATCACACTTACTATTTATTTTTGCTGGAGGTAAAAAATCAAAATGAGAAAAAGATAGGCATGTTCTCCAACAGTAAAAGGCAGGAAGAGATTTTAATGAGTTCATTGTTTCACGTGGCATCAAAACTGAACAACAAGGCGGACAGAAGAGTACTTTCTTAGCACTGTAGCGCTGTAAATGGAACTAGTAAATCACATGATGCTTCTTCAGTTACAGTAAGAGGTGATGCTTTTCATTTTAAAAAGAGAAAAAGAAAGGAGTCAACAATTGCTCTATAATTTCCATAGGAAAGTATTCATATTCATGCTAGAAAAAAGGACCTATTTTGTCCAACGGATGGTACATGTATTTGTACATGTTTAGGCGCACATCGCCATCGAATGCACTAACTGGACAAATTAGGTTTGTCATCATGCAAACCAATGCCAAAAGCAAGGTAATAAGAATTAGGTGGCATGACAACATCTAATGGTAGTGACTATCGATCGACCAATGCGAGCAGATGGCACATCATGGTACAAAGCGTCCCGTGGACTAAGGCCTTGTTTAGATGTTGAAAAGCAACTCCCACATACACTATGCAAAAAGAAGATTCTCCATCACATCAAAATGTCATAACATGCATGGAGTACTAAACGTAGATGAAATCAAAAACTAATTGCACAGTTTTATTGTACTCTGCAAGACGAACATTTTAAGCCTAATTAATTAATTTTTAGACAATTTTTCACATATACAAACGAAATGCTACAGTGGCGCACGATTCCCCATAGTCCCAAATTGGGACCTCCAATTTGGCATCTAAACAAGGCCTAAGTCGATGACTACCAGTGATGCTATTCTGCTCATGATACATGGATGCATATGGGACCTTAATAATTCCGGTTGGGCTGGGTTTTCATGCTTAATATGCCAACAGGAAAGGTTTGCACAATCCTCACACTAGTGGCGGTTTCTTCTTGACATCAAAAGTAGGCAACGTTTGACAAAATTTGTCGTCTTGTAGCGATCCATGGATGCAAATGCTAGTGCCTGGTTGCTATCCATTTGGAAATCTTGTGTGAAAACCACCCAAAAAAGGAAATGCAGAATAGTGATCAGCACCAAGAGTAGCGGCGCAGGCAGAGACTCCCTCCACTCACCTCCAGTTGTTGCAGAGCAAGAGGGCACTCGCTGAGGTACTTGATGGCGAGCGTGATGAGCACCGGCACCGAGTCCTCCGCCAGGATCATCAGGTCGATCATGTTGTCGGATATCAGCTCGTCAGTGAGCTCGTCGCTGCCGCCGCCGCTGATGAGCACGTCGATGGCGTCGCGCGGTGGCGCCCGCTGCCCTTCACCGCCGTCGAGGCTCCTCCTCTTTTCCTGTATGATCCTCTGTATCAGCCTCGCCATCCTCTTCTTGGCCTGGCAACATTACATGAGAGATGCAGCTTCAGTTTCAGTGTGACTGATAGAGGTTATTAGTGTAGTGGTAGAGTGGTAAGCAGCAAGGAGTGTAGAGTACCTGTAGGGATCTGTAGAGCCTAGTCCCCGGCAGCTTGATCGGAAGGGACATGAGGCCGACAATGAATTCCTGGAATTCCTGCTTGAGCTGCTGCGTCTCCGGGCCAGCCTCCAGCCCGATCAGACCCTTCACCAGGATCTCGAACACTATCTGCGGCCACAACACAACATTCATATTCATTACTCACTGCACTGCGATTGAGGACTCTGCATGCAATGCATTAGTGATCGATACACACGAACACCATTTCAGACTCCCTCCACTCACCTCCAGTTGTTGCAGAGCAAGAGGGCACTCGCTGAGGTACTTGATGGCGAGCGTGATGAGAACCGGCACCGAGTCCTCCGCCGGGATCATCAGGTCGATCATGTTGTCGGATATCAGCTCGTCGGTGAGCTCGTCGCTGCCGCCGCCGCCGATGAGCACGTCGATGGCGTCGCGCGGTGGCGCCCGCTGCCCCTCGCCGCCGTCGAGGGCCCTCCTCTTCTCCTGTATGATCCTCTGTATCAGCCTCGCCATCCTCTTCTTGGCCTGGCAACATTACATGAGAGATGCAGCTTCAGTTTCAGCGTGACAGATAGAGGTTAGTGTAGTGTGTAGAGTGGTGAGTAGCAAGGAGTGTAGAGTACCTGAAGCGATCTGTAGAGCCTAGTCCCCGGCAGCTTGATCGGAAGGGACATGAGGCCGACAATGAATTCCTGGAATTCCTGCTTGAGCTGCTGCGTCTCCGGGCCAGCCTCCAGCCCGATCAGACCCTTCACAAGGATCTCGAACACTATCTGCTGCCACAACACATTCATATTCATTACTCACTGCACTGCGATTGAGGACTCTGCATGCAATGCATAGTGATCGATACACCATTTCCTTGAGTTGTTTAAGATCTCTCTCCTGCACCAAAGCTCCATTCTTTAAAGATCACTGGAAATGCCAGGATTCACCAGGCTGCTGGAGCCCTAGCGCTGCTGTATACTAAATTCATCCAGCTGAACTGAATTTCCTGTGAGCCATCACGAGCAGCCTGCAGAGCTCCAGCTCCTCCTAGCATCAGTGAGAGTGCAAGAAGCAAGGGGGAGTGCCTGTAATGGTGCCCAGTACGTAGACAGAACACATGAGCATGATAGAGCAGCCACTGTACTGTGGTACGGTTTGCTCTGATGAATATGAACATGAAGTGTTTTCTTTTTTGTTTGCCGGTAACTCGGCGCGCGGGCCCCACCGCCGTCGCCAGTGGCATGTATTTAAGGCGCGCGCGTGCGGAATTGAATGGGGGCGAGATGGAGAAGAACAAGCACCAGCAGTGCCCCAACTGCCCCCAAATCTCATTCAAAGATGAGATACATACCACGCGTACAGGTACAGTACAGTGATCCTGACCATCAAGTATGCGGCCGTGCCCATGGACATACATGGAGTTAGTGGTATGGCATGGCGATATGGCATGGCATGGTGTGTGGCGCCCCCACACCCCCTTTCCCGGCCTTCGATAGCTGCTTCCATGTGGTGACACGGCCGCGCACGTGTGCACGCCGGCCGCGCCCTTGGTCTGCGCGCCACCATGCCATTCCTTCCTTGCTTGCTTGATTCCTCTCTCTCTCTCTCTCTCTCCTCCCTCACTCTCTCTCTACCTCTCTGATGTTTGATCAAGAAGAAGGCAAGGAAGAGCTAGGCGGCCGGCAATGGAGGAGAGTGCAGAGGCAGCAGAGCAGTAATCGCCAATCAGCAAGGCGTGCTGCTGCAGACCTGTCTAGCCGGCTGTAGAAGCAGAGCAGAGCAGAGGGGCAGGGCACGTACCGCCTTGGCGTGGTCCTGGATGCGGACGAGCGCGCCGGGGCCCTGCGCGCGCCAGGCGTCGAGCGCCGGCGCGAGGCGGCGCTGCATGTCGGCGGTGACCTGCGCCTTGAGCCCCGGCGACTTGAAGAAGGCGCCGACGAGGCCGTGCACCCGCCGCTGCAGGCTTCCGTTGATGAGGAGGATGGAGGACTTGCCCATGAGCTCCGTCAGCGACCGCGGGTACCACGGCACGAACGCCCGCGCGTCGCTCTGCAGCACGGCCCGGCTCACCTCCGCGTCCGACGTCACCACCGCCGCCGACCCGAACAGGTGCGACCGGAACACCGAGCTCCCGTGCCTGCACCACCACCGGCCACCATTGATTAATAATTACCCCCGTCAGTGTTTCGTACGCACGCCCCCTCATCATCATCATCATCATCATCATCATCATC
>OAMR01000069.1:227588-260094 GCA_900205405.1 Echinochloa crus-galli
GCGGGAGGAGGTGGAGGGTTGGCGCGGGCACGGAGAGATGAGGGCCGCGAGAGCGGCAGCGAGTCGCCCGGAGTTACGACGCTGGGCGGAGTTCCGCGGGCGGCGGGGCGCCCCCGCTTGGGGGCGCCTCCCCGCTCGACTTCATCTCCCGCGCCAAGGCCCGGGGCGCCTCGGCGCTGGCCACGCGCCGGCCCTGGCGCGAGCTCGCGGACGTCCACGCCGTCGGCCTTCCCCCCAGCCTCGGCGACGCCTACCTCCGCGTGCGCGCCAACCTCGCCCACTTCGCCATGAACTACGCCATCGTCGTCCTCGTCCTCGTCTTCCTCTCCCTGCTCTGGCACCCCGTCTCCCTCATCGTCTTCCTCGTCTGCATGCTCGCCTGGCTCGTCCTCTTCTTCCTCCGCGACGAGCCGCTCGTCCTCTTCGGCCGCGTCGTCGCCGACGGCTACGTCCTCGCCGTGCTCGCCGCCGTCACGCTCGGGCTCCTGCTGCTCACCGACGCCACCGCCAACATCCTCTCCTCGCTGCTCATTGGCCTCGTGCTCGTCGTCCTGCACGCCGCGCTGCACAAGTCGGAGGATAACGCCGACGACGAGGTCGGCCGCTGGTACGCGCCGGTGCCTCAGCAGCCGTCGCACTAAGTCAGGTGTGAGATCGATCGCCCCGCCCGCCCTCTGATTCTTCTTCCTGGGCCGTCCTCATCATGATGATTGTTACATTACTGTTACTGCTGGTGTGTGATCTGTTAATGGCTTGGTGTGTACTTCTCAATTGTCATGCTGTTGGTAGTTGTCATCTGATCTTCGAGATGACATATTTGCGATGAACTGTTCACTTTCCACGAATTTTAGTTGTGCTGTAGCCTTTGATAAATTAGAGCAGCTAATAGTGTAATTGGAGCTCCAATTGGCACAATCATTTGATCCCTGTGCAGTTGTGCTGACTTTAATCAGTGTCTTGAAGAAGAATTACGTGGTCAAACAGACTGCCTCTCAATCAAGTTGTCCTATGCCGTATCTATCATCAGTCATTATCATTCCCTCCGCCCATTGTACTATCTGAACCCCCATAAGTACCCCTTTCAAACATGGAATGAGACTTATTGTGTTTCTATGTGCTGGGTTTGTTGACACCTTGCCATGATGAAGTGGACAAACCAGTTTCTGCACGACATATGAGGAATCTGAAAATGTCTAGCTCAATCAGGTTCAATTGAAAATATGCCATGATAGTGTGATCCCAAGTACTTCTCACCATCATCTTGTTCTTCCCAAACCATTCAAAATAGCTCTAGCAATCATGTTGTCCTTTCACATCTAATATTTATATTTCCCCTGCCCCCTGGTAGTTCCCAATTGTATATCTGTTTAGGAGCTTGCCTTCAAGGTCATCACAAGTGTCAGCCAAAAGGGCTTGGGCGTGGGAAAGCAATTTTGGATATGGTTGGATTGACAAACCTGAACCAATAGAGTACTAATTTTGTTGAGAGTCTGTAGTTTGGGAGGGAGTTGGGGGGCAGCTCTCCATCCCCATTTCTCTTGGCATTAGAGAAGTACAGCTAAACCAACAACTGAATTGAAGTAGCTTAGCTGTTTGCTGGGGGCAAATCCATGACCTGTTGACTTCGGGAGCAAACCTTCAAAAATTAGAATGTGAACTCATTTTGTGTAGTTTCGACAAGGTCTGATGCGTTGACTTGATTTCAGAAGCCTTTCTGTTGTTCCATTTCATTTTTCATCCTTTCTATTTACAAGCAGACATGTTATTCAGGACTTCTATCCCACAATAAATGTATGTTTTGCGTTTTAGGTTCATTTTTTCAGTTGTTAGCAACCGCGATTTATGGACTTAATAATTACTACCTCCGGTCGCATATATATGTTGCCTCAGAAAAGAAAGCATTAAGAAATCAAGCTAGCTTCCTCTGTCTGAACGTCAAATAAACACGAACGGAGGTAGTAGATCTCAGTGGCACTTTCCTTGTTTTGATGAGCCATTAAATTCATATGTCTGTCTATTAAGTTGTTCAGATGCATTTGGTGATTTGCTTTGACAGTGTTTGTAGTGGTATTCCCTACTTATTTTCTTCTATCGCAGTTATTTCATCATTTGATAGTTGATTAAGAATATGCATTGCATAAACTCTTTGCCTAAACCTGAGCTGTGGTTGTGGGTGAAAGTCTTCTGTTGCCACAAGTTTCATGAGATTTAGGTATAAACTTTTCTAGAAGTGCCAGTACAGGTCTTCTTTGTTGATATATTTTTTTAAACAAACGTGTGAAAGGTTTCCCTATCATGATAAAGAATTATTTGTTGAATACTGACATGAGCAGCCGGAAATGAAACTTCAATAATCTTATTCTTGCACGCAAATGCTTCTCTTATCAAGTTCCATTGACCTTACTGAATCTGTGGGTAATGGATTGTGTGAGCTGTGTTTGATTGATCGCCTATCAAGCTAACTAAAATAATCATCGTGAGACACATGGAAATAAAGGCAATCAAGAGACAGTGAAATTATTATTATAGGTCCAAACAGTTCTTCACAATCTGCTGTTCCTTTTTTTCCTCATGAAGTTCAACATTGGCTGTCCTCCGTTTGAAGTCTGACAAGCCCGTGTTGTGTTTTGCAGGAGCTGAGTGTCAATTCTGCACTGTGTTGTCATCTTGCCCCTGTTTCCAAGTATTTCTCCAGAGCCGTGCAAATTGGGACGTGCCCCATCCGCGATGAAGAACATGTCATTGGTGATTTTGTTTGGCCTGCTGCTGGTTCCATCGGAAGTTTTGAAGCCAGCGACGATGCAAAGTTGTAAAACCTGTTCTCCACGCCCACTGTTGTGACCTCGGTTCCAAGCGTCTCCTTGTTCTCATGTATCATCAAATCCGGACTAAAGTCTAGTGTACATTTTGAAGTTCGAGAAATGTGATGGCCCCGGGACCTGTGTTTTAATATCGTTACGGTCACCATGTGGGAAAAACTCAAAGGTGGTTTCGTTTTTCTTTGTCAGAATTCTTTTGGTATACCCTGGTGAGCCGGATTGGGCTGTGCAGGCACCAAGTAGTGCATTTCTGGGCTGGGCCGGTCGAAATTTGCATGCCCTTCGTCCTTGCTGTCTCGATTTCAGATGTGGGAGGGGTACGAAGGAATTCAGTGATTTCAGATGTGGGAGGGGTACGAAGGAATTCAGTGTTGCTTGCACGCATCCGTATCATGTCTTTGCGTTCTTGCTTCACCACTGCACGCATTCAGCTTGGCTGCCGGAGGCCCGGAGTGCCAATGCTAGAACAATGGTTTTTGGCCATTGCACGTGAACACGTCGGAACTAATGTGAATGCATAAAACATTGCTCTTACTTCCTGGCCCAGCTGTTGATGTTGTTGGCTGAATATGGTGCTGCAAAGGGGGTGGCATTGGTGGGAAAACTAAAACTGAAGTGGGCCCACACTTGATTGAATATTTAGTACGTTCACCGATTGAAGCCGATGCCATGTGTTGAACAAGGCAGTAAGATAAACTATAGTTTAAGCAATGTTTGTTTGGCATAGTGTATATTATTGCTCACATGCTTCTTGAAAGCTTGTGTGCCAAGAAATAGTATTTTTCTAGTTGTGTATTGTGGCACTGTATTCTTGAGGATAGTCATAGTAAGTCAGCATTTTTTTCTCGAATAGACTGATTGTTGTTTTTTTATTTTATTTACCCCCAAATGGCTGGTCTGCTGGCAAAAGTGTCTTCATTCCACATGTCACTGATATACTAATATAATACTATCAATATATCATATATACTGAAACCTTGCGTGTGTTTGAAAAAGTCAAACTTCTAGATGCTCACTCACTTGTAATTTTATACAGGTAGATATGCTTTTGTTTATCAGTTGTACTATTACATAGCGCAAGCTAGTTTTTTTGCTGAGCTCAGAGCCATGGCGGTCTTCAAGATCGCCACGACCGTAAGCAATTAATCATCGTCCTTGTTAAATTGATTTGCGTAACGTGCAATACCAATTGATATGGTCAATCTCTGAGACACTGACTTCCATTTTCTTATTGAATAACAAAGAAAATTATCTGAAGATACATCCTTATTGTTTGGAAGGGAACTGACATTAGTTTCTGTCATGTAACTGGTGAGTCGAAAATCAATCAAGATGATGAGTTTTTCAGAGATTATAACACAATGGCAGAACTTCAATATAAAAAAACAGAAAGAAGGCCTGGGAAGTCTGAGTTTCTTTTGGAAATGATGGGGAAATCCGTTAGACTAGACGGTTATTAAGACTAAGATAGGAAACAACTGACCATTTTGCCCCCAATGTCAGATCACTTCGCCTGACTTTTTTGTTCCCTTGCAAACTTTCTACTTGATGCACATGCCTGCCACCTAGTTCTTACGACTGTAAAACGAATTAGTGCATAATTGCGTTGTTATATTGATGACATAGGCCTGTCGTACATGACTGGAAGATATTTTTAGGGTGACCTGGCCAGAGATTTTTAAGGTAATGCATTGCCTTTTGTATTGCGTCATAATTGACTTGTTTAGTCAGCTGAATTCCAAAAGCATGCACTTTTCTTCTTTTCTTGAGGGAGGCAGAGTGGGAGTTGGGAGGGAGAGCATTCTGTACGTAGTTTCCACTCAAAGCTTTTAAAGCTTTGTTGTCCTAACCGAATTGTTTTTTTATTCATGTAAGTTCTGTGTAAAAAAAAGTCTATGGAAAACTGCATTATGTACCTTTAATTTGTGGCAAGATCACTTTCTTATCTTTATTCTTTTCTGCCTAGTTCTAATTAGTACAACTCAGGAGCGCCAATAAATCATTTCATAGTACGCTTTAACATCACTAATGAGTGGGGCACGGAGTAACTGAGATAGATACGGTAAGATATCAACTTTATTAGAATCCAAAACTTCTTATATGATCATGGGTGCCCCACTAAAGTTACTATCTGTCATCTTTTTTGGAGCAAAACTATATATCTTATTGTTATGAGGTAACTGGGTGTGTGCTTCAGTGAATACACACAAATTGCCCCACTGAATTAATTATCTTATTGGGATGGTCTTTACAAGGCTATTGCAAGTCTTCAAGCTAGAAGCACTGTGCGTGTGCATGGCGGCATGTATTTTTCATTTTTAATTTGTCGTGTCGCGTTTCGCTCGCCGAGCAGCATATACGTGCGTCGACGTCGGTCACGTACCGCGTGACGTCGTCGCGCGAGGGTTGCGTTCGAAATGTTGGCATCTTTCTTTCGTTCGGATAAGACTGAGGCATCTAGCTTGGGTGTCATCGTCGACCGATTGTCTAATAAAAAGTATATAGAATATGGTTCCCAAGTATTTGGCCAAGTACCAAAGACGTGAAGTTGCCGGTCTGGATTTTCCGGCGGGCTTCCGTGAGAAGGATCGAGAGCGTATTAAAAAAGAGAGAGAAAGTACTAGCGTCCACGACCACGAGAAGCTTGACTTGACTCCGCGTCCGCGAGTCCTCGTCTGCGGCGGCGGCGGCGACGCCGGCTGGACACGAGACGCGCGAGGCCGCAAGCGCCGAGCGCGACGACCGACGACGGGCCCGACGGCGAGACCGCAAGAGGGCCTCACATTTTTGTTTCGCCCCAGGTCTCCAAAAACTCAGGACCGGCACTGGAAGCACTTCCACAATCATTTATTAGTTTTTTTTCGGAATTATACTGAATTATCATCATCCTATGGATGTAACTTCGTCCAGGTAGCTAGTCCATTGTACCATTTTGACCACCAAAAGAGCTTTGAAAGCAATGACATATCGAAACAAAACAGGCACTGCTGAGTGCTGAATAGTAGTAATCTTTGCAGGTGTAAAGTGCAAAGACCACGACTGGCTTGCATTTGCTCTCTGGAGTTAGAACATTCCTGGAAACGTCGGAGATGAGACCGGCCTCATTTCATTAGCTGTTGTCTCAAGTGAGGAACGTGTCCTGCTTACCATCGCATTACAGTTTACATACTAGCCGAGAAAAATTGACCATCACATTGTCGTTACTTTCAGAAGATAAAGTTTATATTAGTAGTCTTCATTGTCGAGCTCGGTCGGTCGATCGGTGTGGACAGCAGGACAGGTCATCTTACTAAAGAGGAAAGATCTGAAGCACTGGCTGGGTTGATGCAGAAGAGTCTTGGTCAAGCTTCCCTGCCATCCCTTTACATGCATGTCCTCTTGCTTGAGAAATGTACATGAGGAATGGCATTTTCCACAGAACTAAGAAATGTCGAGGTACAATATTAATTTCAGTTTGAACAGTCTGCTGTGTCTGTCTGTGCAGGTCAAAGCTCAGGTCAGTCGTGTTGAAGCAGGTTGCGGCTAGCGTCAGATGTGATACTTGCAGTGAAAGGGGGTGCATGGGGTTGGCTAGGGCTCCAGTTCTGTTTACTTTTATGCATGAACCGTTGATTCAATTTCGTGCACACATAACACATTCGCAATCGAGATGGTTCCTAGGTAACTTCCTAGTACGTGGTGGCCTGCTGTATGGATTTTACTAGTAATAATTATTGGGAAAATGGAACTTACGTTGGTCAACACTGCATAGGTTTCTGTGTAAAACGTAACGGTACAGGTCTGATCACGTGCCGTGCAGGGTGTAAATCTTAGCCACGAAGACCAGAAATGGTGCCCTCGAGTTTTACTTGAAGTATTCAACTTAATGTTTGTTGCCTGACTTCTTTGTTATTGTAAATTTATTAGTAAAAGACAAAAATGTTTTAAAATTTGGGCCACCTAATAAATCATTTGATTGTTACTCAACCATTGTGAATAGGATCAATGATGCGTTGTTAAGAGTGATAACTTGCATCAAGGGATGTATACTTAAGACAAAACTGCCACTCAAAGTCTCAAATGTAACTATCAGCGTTGTTGTAAGATATGTTGGTTGTTGCACTGATGATCGAGCCATAGAGATACCTTCTGAAACTTTACAAAACATACAAAACTAATTATATATATGCGCAGTGCAGCGTATATCGACCAGCATGACTTGCACAAAATGGCACAAAATATGTAGAGCTCATGTAAGAAATTTGCTGAAGAGGCTGCTGACGCCAATGTAGGAGACCGGGCGAATCCAGCAATCACAGCCACCGGGGTCATCACCATTGGACGACGGGGTCAACAACGTTAAAAACCAGTGATGAACAGTATTTTCTATAGGATTTACAGGATTTCGTCGGGGTCGGCTGACCCGATGGCAAGGGCTGGATCCGCCCCTGGGAGACCTCCGTGCCTCGTAATGCCATTGGATGCTTGACAGAGTACGTGCTGTTGATTGTGTAATAGGTTGAAGAATCTGCTGCAATATGACTGGTTCTTCACACACCTGAATGCTGAAATATTTGATTGGTTTGCAGAAAAACGTCTACCTCTTGCGTAAGCGAGTAGCTAGCTTTGCCCATGCATATACCCCAATTTTCCTCGGGTCATTTTTCACGTAGCTAGATCTTTGTGGCAGGGCATTTTACTTTTGCCAAGACCTCACCAAATAATTTTCCATATAAGCCTGTAGAGAATTCTTGGTGCAGTACTGTTTGCTTCCGAATAGACATAGGGTATGTTAACTAGGAATAGACGTAATAATATCTTCTTCTTCTCCTCCTCCTTCTTCTACCTAATAAATATCAAAGCTAGCCCACACTATACACATATGACAACGCAAGGTCTGAGGAAGACTTTAAGCGATCGCCATGACCGAAATTAAATTGATCTAATTAAGCAGGGCCACGTAGCAAAGGTTAGAAGCAAATTAAACACCCTTGGCCTTGACTTGATGAGCGCGATGTCTTTTTTTTTGAATTGATGATCGATGTCGTAAGTGTGGCGGTTGACCGGCAGTGGTGACGGCCCTCTTAAGCTATACTACGTGTTGTTCAATCTTCAATGGCGGGCTGTGATGATGATCTGACGACTGACGGCACTCCCTTGTCCACGGAATCATCATTGTTACTTACAGTAGCTTGGTGGCGACGTTAGGTTTTGGGAGGTCTGCAGTGGCTGTGGCGGTCATCAGGCGGTGTTGGCGGTCAGCCTCTTCCATGCATGATTCTGTCATGCATGATACAATGCAACAAGATATGGGGAGCCTCTCATTTCTTCTCCAAAATTCAACTTATGTTATGTGGACACAATAACCATGTAATACAATAATAGTCACCTACCGTATGTGAGTTCCTCTAATTGGTACTACTAATTTTGAATCAACACCAACTCAAAAAAAAAAGAATCATCATGTATGATCGTCAGCACGTATGTAGAGTTCGTTTTAAGAAAAAGCACGTATGTAGAATTCTGTAGCTTTCGTAAGCGCGTAGATAGTTAGCATTACTCGGTCGTCCGTATTACTAACCAGATATCTTGCATGCAGGGACGACTGATATGGATGGAGAGAACTCTTGGAGACTGGTCATTTATTTGCTTCTGATAATCAAGAAAGTTACATGATGTATATCAAAATCATTACAAGTACGACAGTCACACAGACTCGATCCCCTCTAACCAGAAGTCCAAACTATTGAAAGCTCCTAGCTAGGTTGACAAGCCCATTCACATGCATGTTAATTATTAGCGCCTCTCTTTTCCTATACAAAAATTTAACTTTGTGTACGTGATGACGTGGACAACAACCATGTAGGCATGTAATAAGACAATAATCACCCACAACGTATGTGAGCACTTTAATTGGTACTACTAATTTTGAATCAACACCATCTAAAAAAAATCGTCGTGCAGATCGATCGTCAGCGCTTATGTAATTCGTTTTTTTTTTAAAAAAGCACGTACGTGTGTAAAATTTTGTAACTGTCTTAAGCGTAGTACTCAGCCCGTATTACTTAACAAGATCATGCATGCAGGGATTGATATGCTGGACATACATATCGGAGCTGGTGCAGACAGCCGTTGATAACTTTGGTCAGTGGCGGATCCAGCGGTGGGTCGGGAGGGGCTGGAGCCCCTCCTACCACCGCGGACGCCATGAGAGCCCCCCAAGCCCCTCCTAGAATTTTGAGAAGGAAGAAGAGGGAAGGAGGGGCTAGAGAAGGAAGAAGAGGAAGGAGACCCCCCTGCCTTCCATTCCTTGATTCGCCACTGACTTTGGTAGACAAGGCGTGGTGCTGTAATCTGTAAATCTTCTTACAGTAGGTGCTCTTTCCCTTCCCCTTGCCTCTAAAACACTCTGCTTGTAGAGGCCGGGTGTTGATGTGCTGTAATAACTCTCTCTCTCTCTCTCAATGAAATATCATGCTGGTTGTGAAAAAAACAAACATATATAGGCTGTGTTTAGTTCCCCATTCCATCACTAAAATTCCCAAAATTCTCTCTCCAAACATCACTACCCACCTATCACATCAAATCTCTCTCCTCATGCATGGAACACTAAACGTGGGTAAATAAAAAAACTAATTGCATGGTTTTGATGTACACGACGAGACGAATCTTTTGAGCCTACTTAGGACATGATAGGACAATGTTTACCACAAATTAACAAACGAAAGGTGCTACAGTACGCTACAGTGTTCGATGTGACATTTTTTCCAAACTTTCTCCTACACTTTTTGGAACTAAACACAGTCATAACTCTTGGAGACTGCTCATTTGCTTCTGATAATTAAGAAAGTTACATTTATATATCAAAATCACTACAAGTACGTACAGTCGTACAGACTCGATCCCCGGCCTCTAAACAGAAGAAAGTCCAAACTACTGAAAAGCTCCTGCTAGGTTGACAAGCCCCGGCCTTCTACTGGCTACTCATCTGCCCGCCGTACTTTCCTTTTTCCACAGTTCCGTAATCTCATGTGTCAGCATCATCGACGGATCAACATCAGACGTCTTGGAACGGTGCAACTTAACTATAGAATTGTCCAATCGCTGACACTTCTTCGTCTCCTCCTCCACACCAATTAATCTTAACGTAATCACTTCTCTCCTGCCGATATGGCCGGGTCTCTAGCTATTCGCTAGCTTTGACCGGCCGGCCACACCTATACAGTATGTACTAGCTGACGTAGCTTTGACCCAATGGTGGGTTGGTGTGTGACAGGCCGGCGGCGTCACGTACGTCTCACTGACGACACGGACGGGTCTTTTCCGAATCCGGCCTTCTTCTCAGTTAGCGGCCGGGGCGATCTCCATGGATTTCTCATTGCACGAGCGGATTACTGTTAGCTGATGATGATGATGGGCACGAAGCCTCGCGGAAGCCAGCAGCATTGATTGGTCTCGTACGGGTGTGCTTTATTGCTGTGGGCCCGCCGCCGCAACAACGGCGGAGGCGGTCGCCGGCGCGGACGACGTCAGCGCGTCAGCGACGACCTTCGCCACGGCGTCCTTGACCAGCTGCTCCTCCCACCCCACGCCCGGCGGCGACTGCATGCAAAGCAAGCGAAGCGACACACACATCATCGATCAGTTAACAATATGCATGCAATAATAATGCAAGAGACAAGCAAGATCGGCAGCGAGAGCGACACGAGAATGGATTAATGATCGAGCAATGCCAATGAACAACTACATGATGTACGTACACACTGGCCCTTGCTTAGCCGCATTATATTGTTTCATCATCACCAACACCAAGTACAGTATCAGGAGATTTTTTTTTGCTTAACTTTGACAGGTGCGTGCACCATATCATGCATCATTTATCCGGTCAAAGCGACCGATGGTAATAACGCCAAGTGCGCATACGTCATGGGATATGGAAACTGCCAGCAGGGGCGCGTGTTCAGACGACGGCGGTAGAAATTCCCGTAGCACGCGCACGTGAGAAGCAAGGCTAACTAGTTTACGAGCAGTAGCGAGCTGGTGATCTCAGATTTTCAAGGAGTTTTACTTTCATGGAATTAATAGTCTTGGTACATTTATATAAACCACAAGTTTGGTGATCCACGTATGCATCCCGGCCTTAATCAGTATTATATTAGTCAATCATAGTTCTTCGTTCTGACCCTTCTCAATTTGGTTAACCTGGTGCACACTACTCTACTTAAGTTACCTACCTCCGATCCACAACTTGGTGCCAAATCAAGTTAACGCATGCTGATCTATTTCTTTTTTTCCTCACATATTATACATAATGGTTTCACATAAATTTTCTATTTCTCATATCTTTTGAATGCATGCATGCATATGCATGGACGGTTTTGGTGTTTGTTTGTTGTAAAAAAAATCCAGGATTGAGAACTAACTAGCTAGCTAAATATATACGCAGTAATTAGCAGGATTGAGAACTAACTAGCTACTGTATATGCGTATAGTAATGAGCTAATTAACTGTAATTAATGCTTATAGTATATTACTACAATTTAGAAACAGATATCAAATAGCATGCAGCTAGCACGTGTTTATACCTTGATCTGCAATGTCAAGACAGCTTGTGGAGATGTGCTCATCGTTCCAGAAGCTCCAGCGCCGCCGCTCGTGCTCATCGACGCCACGCTGACGCCCTCACCGATCTGGTCTTTCAGGCACTGCAGCGTCCGGAGCACCACGTCCGTCGTCATGTTATTACTGCACGGCGATCTCACCATGATCTTCAGCGTGCAGAGGTCACGCTCACGCGGCTCAGCCGCCGCCGGCCACTCCTCTTTCGCCGCCCGGGTTATCTCGACCTGCACCTGCTTCTCGCCGGAGCTCTGGTCGCCGCCGCCGGAGTCTTTGCGGCCGTCGTCGTCGTTGCTGTCGCGGCGGATCAGCCGCGATTCCAGCGACCTGTTCTTCTCCTCCAGCTCCGACACCTTGGACTCGAGCAATCTCACGTACTCCCTTGCCCTGATCAGTATCGACGTCTTGTCCTTCTGATGTTGTGTACAAATGAGAGAATGTCAGAAGAAGCTCATGCGTGCATGATCGGAAGACAAAAATTAACTAGATAGATATATAAATATCCTGGCCGTAGCCGTTCTGATCAAGATCCTCGCAGCTGGCGGCTGGTCCGGCGCCATTGCCGCCGCCGCCGCGTCGTGGTGAGCGGCCGCCGGCGCCGGCACGTGGAGGTTGGTGGTGTACTGGTGGTGATGCTCGTAGGGCACCGAAGGCGGCGGTAATGGTACCTGGGAGGACACCTCCAGGTACTGGCTGGCGGCGGCGGTGGCCGGCGCGGCGAGGACGTGCGCCGATGAGCTCTGCGGGCTGCAGGAGAGGGACGCCGAGGGGAACGAGATCGAGGAGGAGGAGGACGACGAAGCGAAGCTGCCGGCGTGGCGCGGGTCGAGGTCGAGGAGTCCGTCGACGGCGACGGCGTTGTGCATGATGCCGATGGAAGGCTCGTACACCGCGGATGCTTCGTCATCCATGTTCATGCGCATGCTGATCTGCGCGTATGTACGAGCGCGGTTAACAAAAATGTTATTACTCGATCTCCATGTATATGTTGATTGATCGATGTTGAGGCCTTCGATCATCAATTATGCGTGTGTCTGAAATTGCAGAGCGATTGCATGGTTCAGTGGATTGGTGAGTGAAGAGATCGCTTGCCTGGTTCAGGTGGTGCTGAATCTGCGAGCTGATGAGAAATTGCTGCTGCTCCTCCTCCCTGTACTGCAGCTCTGCAGGGGTGCAGCTGTGCGTACGTACAGAGAGTGATCGGTCAGCAAATCATCACAAGTACTAAACAGGAGCACTCAACTTGAGCCATGTATATCTATAGGTGATCGACAATATATCAATTGGATGATAATCAAAATGATGAATTGAACGGCCATATAACATCCGTATGGGCAGACATGAACCAGCTCCGACACCTTGGACTCGAGCAATCTCACGTACTCCCTTGCCCTGATCAGTATCGACGTCTTGTCCTTCTGATGTTGTGTACAAATGAGAGAATGTCAGAAGAAGCTCATGCGTGCATGATCGGAAGACAAAAATTAACTAGATAGATATATAAATATCCTGGCCGTAGCCGTTCTGATCAAGATCGGATAATATATTATCCATTATAAAAAAAAAGACATGTAAATATCCACGTACTTTGGCGCCAGGTGGAAGAACGGTCTTGAGGGCGTGGAAGCTGTCGTTGAGCTTCTCCCGCCGCTTGCGCTCGGAGAACATGTGCTGCAGCTGGGTCACCGACGGCGGCGGTGCCGCCGCCTCGGCCGACGCAGCCTGCTGGTAGTAGTACTGCTGCTGCTGCTGCTGGCTATACCTCGCCGCCACGTGCATCTTGGACAGCACCGACATGGCCGTCTTGAACATCCTCTGGCCGCACGCGCCCGGCTTGGGCTGCCTCTTCGGGCCGAGGTGCCGCGCGTACCGCTTGAACGCGCCGGCGGCTCTGGTGGCCGGCAGCTGGTCCGGCGCCATTGCCGCCGCCCCTTCGTGGTGAGCCTTTTAATTTCATCTATATTTAGTACTACATGCATGTTATGATATTTTAATGTGATAGAGAATCTTCTTTTTACATAATAAATTTGGGAGAGAAAGTTCCGAGCTGCTTCCACGGCGCCTTTTATCATTTGGTGCAGTTAATGATAATGGTGAATTACTGGATTCCAAGGTGGAGGAAGTAAGGGTAGCAGACGACCCGACCGGCGCCGGCGGATCGGACGGAAGGCCCAGCCCGCTAGCCCATTTTTCCCGACCTTTTCCTATCGGATGCTGTCATCCGGGCTGACGATGCTACCCCAACGCTTGCAATCATGCGTGGCAAGTATGGCGACAGCACAGTAGAACTAACATGGAACATTATTACCATCCTGTACTATTCTACTGTAAGATCCTGTACTACAGAGTGTGTGTCTTGGATCTTCCAGGAGTCTAGCCTACCGGGAGGAACAAATGGTCAATGCCGGAGCCAGAAGAGTCAAGGGCTGAATACACACGGGTAACAGTAGCTTTCGACAGTAACATGAACAGATACCTTGTACAGCTCCCAGACATCTGTGCTGTGCTGTGCTGCGCCAGTGTAGTAGAAATCGAACTCACCAATTAACGTGGGTGGATGGAACATCCGTATGGGCAGACATGAATGCTAAGCATACCTGCTGGCAGCAGCGTAGCCGCACATGAAGCCGTTGTTGGCGCCGGTGTTGTTGCTGTTGTAGCCATGGATCCAGCTGCTGCTATCCATGGCAGAGTGATCGATCGATCGACGAGCTGTGGTGTTGTCGTTGTCAATCGATCTCAAGCTTAGTTCAATTAGCAAGCCACTGAACCCACCAGTTACTTCTCCCTAAGAACCACCCTAAGCTAGATGTACAGCAGAGCCCGGCCGAGAGCTAAATCAAGTTGGTATCATCAGTTGCATGCATGTACATGCATGTGTAGCCGTCGCAACAGAGAAGAAGAGATTGGTAGCAGTAAGCTGCTGCAAGCAGAGATGGATATGATGGAGCGCGAGCAATACTGCAGAGGTTTGGGTACGTATATATAGAGATTGCAAGGCTGGGGATATGCTGCTAAAAGCTAGGCGCGCAATAGCTATCAAAGTACCAGTAGATAGCTTAGTAGTGTGAGATCTTCGGAAGCAAGGAGGAGATGTGGCTGGGGAGGAGGAGCTGAGAGAAAGGAGGTGAATGAACGCACGTGCTGCCCAGTTTCGACTGAGAAAATGTTGGTGAAGTCTCTGTGAGCGACCGGGCCGGCGAGCGAGAGAGAGAGAGAGTCTACGGTCAATCTGGTTTGGCTGCGTCTGGAAAAGAAAGAAATTGAGCAGATCAGCTCTGGAAAGTAGAGAAGAAAGGCGCTAATAATAAGGACATGTTAAGTAGTATAGCCTTTTGAAGTTGAAGAAAGAAGAGGCTCCTTCCTTCCGAGATAGCCAGGCGATGGATCGCCGCGTGTTCCTTTCACTCCGATCCATAAGCATATGGGGGGCCAAGGAATTTCCAGCCGTCTTCGTTTCGATCCCGATCAGCACACGCATGCTGCTGCTGATGCTGCTGCTGCAGCTGCGCGCTGTTAGGTCCTGTTTGGATCCCTAGTTAAAGTTTAACAACAACTGCAGTTGAAGGGTACACGATTCATTTAGCTGGTTGAACTGAGCTAAATTTAGCTAAACGAATTCAAATACCAAAATACCACCACCTATTTATGGAATTTCTCACTACCATATCACTTTATCCGTTCAGTTAGCTGATGATCCAAAAACTACGGGCTACTCCCTCCGTTCTAAAATGTAGGTTGTTTGACTTTTTTTACCACAAATTTGACCGTTCATCTTATTTAAAAAATCTTCTCTAAAAAAATCTTATTTAAAAAATTTATGAAAATATAGTTAAACTTAAAACATTTTAAAAAAATTATATTAATAAAGCAAGCCATCATAAAAAATATGATAATTTACATAAAATTTTAAATAAGACGAACGGTCAAACTTGTGATGAAAAAAGTCAAACGACTTATAATTTAAAACGGATGGAGTAAAGTTTAGCTAGGTACTATTTAGACAGACAACTAAAATAAACCACTACAAATTAGCTAGGTAATTTTTAGTTGAGTCGGATTCAAACGAGACCTTAAACTATAAATTAGCTAATCATGTCGTGCGGGGAGGCTGGCCGATGTGGCCGGTCCATCAACTTGCCGCTTATGGTCATGGTCGTGGCATCCCAAATGGACTGCTAGTTCTAGCTTAGTTTTACCCGCAACATGCCAACATGCATCTGCTGTGGACAGGTACTCCATAGTCCATACACATACGTTCAATTAACATGCACAACACACGGGCAAAAGCCAAGGCAAAGAGAGATCGAGATCGAGAAGGAGAAGCAGTCAGGCTACTGCTAGCGAGCTATTAGTCTCTGGCTCTCTGCAGTGTGTACGCATGCATTCGGATCGCTACTGGATAGATATGGATGCACAGTAGATCGAGTAGTAGGTGAGCACATCACATTGCAGCATATGCATGCATGGCGCAGCGCATGGTATGGTCTCGATTATATTCTCGACAACCGGCCGCTCAACTTGCTTGTAGCTGTAGAACGAAGAAACCACATGCATGTGGGGGGAGGGAGGGGTATATCATATATGGTGATCATCGGAAATTGACAGGAGGAATCCGGGAATCAGAAGCGTGCCACTCTTCCTTTCATACATCACATGTCCTTAACAATGATTATACAGGTACAGGGGACAAGAAGGCGTGGAAAATTTGTCTGAATCAACGGCGACTGTTTGCTGCTGTTGCTGAATTCCACGAGGACCACTATATGGCGCTATCTAGCCCAATAAGGACCATCGATGGATGCAACACTTGCATGATATGGATCCATCGATATGATGGGGATTAATTAGTCGATCGATCGATCTCGGTCACACCGAAAAAAGTGGTTCGGTCAGGGTCGACGGCACCACAGGACGGCATAGGTAACGGCAGCAGGACGTTCAGAGACTTCAGACTAGCGACCACACCTTTGGTTTTATGGCAGAGGTAGCAGACAGGAAGTGCCTGCTTCAGTGCAGTACGTGCTACAGGTAGCTCAGGTCAGTCAGGTCCCTTTCCTTTGCGCTCAACGCAGAGAAAGTTCCGAGCTGGTTCCATGGCGCCTTTAATCATCATTTGGTGCAATTAACGATAATGGTGAATTGCTGAATTCCAAGGTGGAGGAACTGAAGGTAGTAGACGACCCGACCGGCCGGCTCAGCTCGCCGGCGGATCGGACGGAAGGCCCAGCCCGCTAGCCCATTTTTCCCGACCTTTTCCTATCGGATGCTGTCATCCGGGCTGACGATGCTACCCCAACGCTTGCAATCATGCGTGGCAAGTATGGCGACAGCACAGTAGAACTAACATGGAACATTATTACCATCCTGTACTATTCTACTGTAAGATCCTGTACTACAGAGTGTGTGTCTTGGATCTTCCAGGAGTCTAGCCTACCGGGAGGAACAAATGGTCAATGCCGGAGCCAGAAGAGTCAAGGGCTGAATACACACGGGTAACAGTAGCTTTCGACAGTAACATGAACAGATACCTTGTACAGCTCCCAGACATCTGTGCTGTGCTGTGCTGCGCCAGTGTAGTAGAAATCGAACTCACCAATTAACGTGGGTGGATGGATTCCTAGCTCCGCTGCTTGCCGTCGTCGACTCGTCTTCTTCCCCGCCGACCAACGAACCCGCCGGCCGCCGTAAAAGGAGAAGAACACGCACCTGGAGCGAGCGCCCCGTTGCCGCCGCCGCCGCCGGCGCGACCCAAAGGCCTAGCTTCCCCGGTCAGCTTTTGCTGTAGGATGTATGTAGCTCCAAGAGACCACAATTTCTTTCCGAATTTTCGAAAGTCTACATCCGTGTAGAAAACATCATGCATTTACTCCGTTTGTTGCTGGGTGGTGTATGCAGCATGCAGGCATGCTTTCCATACATACATGATTGAGTGTACAAAAGTCTACATCCGTGTAGAAAACATCACGTATACTCCGTTTGTTGCCGGGAGAAGCAAACATTCAGGGTGTATGCAGCATGCTGCCCATACAGACATGAATGAGTGCCCAAAAGTCTCAGAATTCAGAAATCATCAGAAACAAGAAAAAACACAAAACAGATTACTGTTTCAGAACAAAGGAGAGAGTTAAGGCCCAGCCCATCCAGCAATTCGTCATCTCCTAGGCCCATTAGGGCCCAACAACAATTTTCCTCTCCCTTCCTCAGTTTCCCAAAAAAAAAAAATCGCCCCCGAAGAGAACTAGGCGAGCACGAGCAGCTGCGCACAGAGAAGTTGCCACCCCTTTATTCCCCAAAAAATCCCCGCAAAATCGAATCCAATCGCCACCGCATTCCTCACCGGATCGAGTCGAGAGAGACGGCGGCGGCGATGGCGGAGAAGCCGGCTCCGGTGCGCGTGCTCTACTGCGGCGTCTGCGGCCTCCCCGCGGAGTACTGCGAGTTCGGCCCCGACTTCGAGCGCTGCAAGCCCTGGCTCCGCGCCCACGCGCCGGGGGTCTACCCGGACGAGCTCATCGCCTCTTCCTCCTCCGGTTCGTCCCGCGGCCTTCCTCCCCCACCTCCGCGCCCCCCGCTGTCTCTGGTGGTGCCGCCTAATCTAATCTGTGGTTGATCTGGTCGGGCGCGCAGGCGGCGGCGGCGACAAGGACGTGGACAAGGTCGGGGAGCGCCTCCAGGGCGTGGGGATCTCGGACGGCTCCACCAGCAGTGCTCCAGGTTCGTGCCGTCTCGTGCCCGTCGTGTGAGATTTTGTTAGTGGGTAGGGGATTAGGGAGAATGATGTATGCAAACCTTCGATCTGCGATGCTCTAGGAGGGGGAACACTGATGTCTAATCTCCGTGTGCTGCTGTCGTTTCAGGGGATGCTTCCGCATCTAAGCCGGAAGAGGTGAAACGCCTGCCTGGTGGTAAGGTCAAGAAAAAGGTGCGTTGAGTTCACATCTTTAATATTGAATCATGGGTATTGATTGCTTTGCTAGCCTGCTAAATGTACTGTTAAACATTACTTGTTTGAAGTTCAGAAATTCATGTGATGTTTTGCAAGAGTATGCCTCATTGGAGCAACCAGATAACCTTTTGTTCAGTGCTGAATCTACTATTGCTTTAGCTAATGTCTTCATTTTATGGTGAATTGCTATTGTACTAAAGTCTTGCTGGGTTTAATACCAATTGAAGTATATGTAGCCAATGTCTTCAAGGAACAGGTTGGCTTTTGCACAAGGTCTCCGCAGGTTTCAGTTGGTTAATTGAACCACTGCCATTTGCATCTGATTACTAGCCATCTTGACTTACAACTCTACACTAGCATGAAATTCGGTATTTTACAAGTGATTATTTGTGATTGGTTAACCTGTTCAACTATTCTACTTGTTGGTTTGTCTTGCAATGTATTCATTTACTGTGAATGATTTTTGCACCACTGTATTTCTGATTTGAGTTTAAGACAATTGAAGTCTATATGTGCAGCGTTTAAAATTTTCACCGAATAGAATTTCATCATTGACAATGTTCCCTTTTGACGTGCAGGACAAGCAGGAGGTTGTGATTGAGAAGATTGTCCGTAACAAGCGCAAATGTGTCACTGTGGTGAAAGGACTTGAATTGTTTGGTGAGTTATCTTCTAGTTAAATTAAAATCTGTAAGAGTGAATGGCATGGCATCAGTAGAACAGGTTGCTATATTGATGGCAGCTATTTGCAGTACAATCTTTTTTTTATTTGTTCTTCCTTAACCTGTAGGTGTAAAGCTGAGTGATGCTTCGAAGAAGCTTGGGAAGAAGTTTGCGACTGGAGCTTCTGTTGTTAAGGTATTCTGTCGTGGCTCGTGATGTTACTGTGTCTTTTGATTTGAAGCATTTTTTAGGCATCTTGTCTTTGTTCTGTTCTTCAGGGTCCTACTGAGAAGGAGCAAATTGATGTTCAAGGGGACATATCATATGATATTGTGGAGTTTATTACAGATACATGGCCTGATGTAAGTTATCAATCATATTTGCATTTTATTGGTTTACATCTTTTTATTTGTTTCATGCATGGCAGTTTTTATACTGTATCCACCTTTTAATTTTCTGATATACATCATTTGGTGTCACAACAGTATGTGGAATACATCACCTAAGTGTGTTATCGAACAATTATATTTGCAATGAAACAAATGTAGTTAAATAATTTACTTCAGACTAATAAAGTGGAAGAGTAGCACTTGATGCTCATTGATTGGAATAGGAATAGAGAACCAAAATACAACTGGGTGATCCTTTTTCCGGAATGTGGTTGATCCATGGGTTTTCTGTTCATTTTTCATGTTCTATCATAATGCTTAAGGCAGGAACATCTCTTTCTTTTCTAAGTTCATGTTGGTGTTGTGCAAATGCTACAGGTTATCCTTCCATAGATCTTGTTTTGTTCCTCTTAGTGAAAGCGGACATATTCTGTTTAAGCAAAATAGTGTGATACCTTTTCTTATGGTAATAAGTGATTCTGACGACAGTGTTCTGTTCTCTAGTGAGCTATATCTCAAGTATGACTAGATATGACAATGTGCCATGTTAAACTGCTGAAAAAGATAATTTAATGACTACATTTGCATTGATAAATAAAACAAATTTAGGTAATAATATACTTCCAGAATGATAAAGTGGAAGAGTAGCACTTGCTGCTCAATGATTGGAATAAGAATTAGAGAACCAAAGTACCATTAGGTGGCAGATGTAATGAGGTTGATCATCATTTTCCATCAGCATGCTTAAGACAGGAAGGAGCCTCTCCTTTTTCCTTAGTTCATGTTGATGAACACTACAGGTTTTCCTTCTGTAGATCTTGCTTGGTTCCTGTTAGAGAAAATGTACTTATTTTGATTAAGCCCAAAGTTAGATTTGTTATTCCTTTTTTTCTTAGAGTTTAATAACTATGTTGTTGTTGTTGTTGTTGTTTAATAACTGACTCTGGCTGCCATGTTCTGTTATCTAGTGAACTATGTCTGATGTCTCATGTATGACTAGATATGGCAATGTGCCATGTAAACATTATATGATTGCGGTAGTCACCGTATGTTGGTAATGATTAAATTGGTAGTTATGTTTATTACTAAGTTATCACCGCTGGTTGTTCTTTTCAGGTACCCGAGTCTGCCATTTTCTTCATTGAAGATGGAAGGAAGGTTCCTGCTGCTTGATGTCATATGGTTTTACAAGGCACAAGACCAATGGATTTATACAAATATAATACAGATACATGGCAAGAACATGGCTGTTAAGGCATGCAACACCCATATGAGTTCATCTCTTGTGCGAAGTCATTGTCCGTTGTTTCAGTTTCTAGGTTAAGTTCACAAGTGGTATTTTGTTTACCACTGACATCTGCGTGCTTGTATCAAATCAAATATATATAATTTCCAATTTCCTGAATGTGTTGTCTGAAAATTCACTGGTGTTTGCATCCCCTATCTTGCACTATAGTTAAGCGGTTTCGCTGTAGTCATCAGGAGCTAACTGGCTCGATTTATCAGTGTACCGGAGGTTGCAAATGGTGCAAATACACCGTTTTGACTATGTATGTATGTGCAAAATGTGAGGTTCCAACTGGATCTGATTTAAAGGAGACAAAAATGACAAATTTCAGGTCATGTAGTGCATTCGCACCTGTAATATGTCATTTTTATTCCTTTTAGACAAAATTGAATTTGAGCCTCAAATTATAAGACATTCAATGTGTTCGGAGTATACATTTTACATCCAGGAATATGGGGAGATGTGGCTAGCCTTGCATCAGAATGCATAAGAGAATAGATACGCAAGCATATACAAACTATCAAGTTTCATCATAACAATTCAGGAAGACGAGAGCATCAAATATTTCAGGGTCACTTAGACGAGGGTTCCTTTACAAGTAAACATGCCACAATGACTTAACAGTAACTTAGCATATGCCCTGTAATTCTGTAAAATATTAGAAACCTAGGATTAATAGCACGACACCACCAACTAAGCATACACATGTGATCCAAGCACGCTTGAGGCTTCAGGGTATGTCCTTCGTCATCATAGAAGTTGTTGCCTGACTACGCCGCACAGGTTATTTGCCTCTGCGAAGGGAACTTAAGTTAATGGCCTGAAAGCCTGGCATCATCGTGACAAAAATTGAGGTTCAAAATCAATCTTGTTTAAAAGAGACAAAAATGACAAAATTCAGGCCCAGGTCCAGTAATGCATTTGCCCATAAATTTCTCATTCTTTCTTGTTTAGATTTTGGACAGTTGACATTGAACCTCAAATTACACAGACAGGAATACACGAAGAACACACGCAGCATCAGAAAATGTAAGCAGACGCAAAACCATTCTTTCTTCTTTAGATTTTGGACAGTTGAAATTGAACCTCAAATTATACGGACAGGAATACACGAAGAACACACGCTGCATCAGAAAATGCAAGCAGCTGCAATTCTTTAGGCATAAGAAGCGGCAGTTCTGCAGATTGAAACTGAAGCTCTAGGAGAGAAATATCTGGGTCTCCCAACGGCAGTGGGCACAGCAGCTGACGGCTCCTTTGATTATGTTGCGGACAGGGTCCGGGGCTTTGTCTGTGGCTGGGGAGAAAAGTCTCTGAGTTGTGCAGGTAGAGAAACGTTGCTTAAAGCAAATGCCCAAGCTGTCCCAACCTACCCGATGAGCTGTTTTAAGTTACCTGCTAAGGTATGCAACAAGATGAAATCTTATATATCTAATTTTTGGTGGGGAAGTTCTATTGATAGCCATAAGATTCACTGGCTCCGATGGTCGAAACTCACTCTTCCAAAGGGGCAGGGAGGTATGGGCTTTCGTGATCTGCAACTTTTCAACAAAGCTATGCTTGGCAAGCAAGGTTGGAGATTGATGACACGCCCTGATGCTCTGTGTTCTCGGGTGATAAAAGGAAAATATTTCCCTAATGGTGATTTCCTATCTGCCACCAAGAAGAAGAAAAGCTCGGATACGTGGAAAGCAATGCTACATGGCAGAGATATACTAAAAAGGGGCATAATCAAACGTATTGGTTCAGGGGTGAATACAAATATTTGGGAAGATAACTGGCTGCAAGGTATTGGGTCACTAAAACCTCGAGTCAGATTGGAGAACATCACTGTTAACAAGGTGAATGAGCTGTTCGTCCCTGGTACGAGAATCTGGAATGAACAGCTAATTAGGAATTCTTTCATTACTATGGATGCAGAAGAAATCCTCAAGGTCAGACCTGCTATAAATCGTGATGATGACCTTCTTGCATGGGCCTTTGAAAAGACTGGATATTACTCAGTACGGTCGGCTTACAGAGTGCTGAAACAGGAACAGGTTGACCGCGAGGCTGCTAGTGATAATTCAGCACAACCATCAAATGAGGCGCACTGGTGGAGAGTGTTGTGGAAGATGAAGATTCCACCTAAGATTAGAATCTTTTGGTGGCGGGTAATCAATAATTTTATGCCATCGAAAGCAGAATTAAAAAGGAGGCATGTGGCTAAAGAAAGCTTCTGTGAAGCTTGCGGTAATCCATCAGAGAGCATCTTCCATGTGGCAATGGAATGCTCTTACGCGAGGAGATTCTGGGAAGTGGTTCATGAAGTCATGGGCATCAAAGTACCGCGACTGCATCCTCATTCTTGGGCTAAGGATATCATCTCGGGCCACTTCTGTTCGCGGCGGCGCGCCCGGCCTCATCGACCCGCGGGCCGACTCGGATGACGCCAAGCGGTGCGTGGCGTGGCTGGACGCCAAGGAAGCCAACTCCGTGCTCTACGTCAGCTTTGGCAGCGCCGGGCGCATGCCGCCAGCGCAGCTGATGCAGCTAGGATTGGCGCTCGTGTCGTGCCCCTGGCCTGTCCTCTGGGTCATCAAGGGCGCGGACGCATTGCCTCCAAGAGCTAGGCAGATCCCTTTTGTCTTTTCGCATTTCATTTGTACACCGGGAAGCAAATTTGGCAGCCCATTGCTGTGCGAAGATGCCGACCGTTAGTGAGGCCATGTGGTCTAGTTTTGGTTATGCCCCGGACTGGCTTTTAGGGGTTGTAACTAAAGATTGTAATTCTGCCATTAATCAATAAAGCTCTTGTGATTTGCTCAAAAAAAAAAGAAGCGGCAGTTCTTTAGGCACAAGAATAAGCAGACGCAAAAACACCTCGATAATGAACATATATGGGCAGCGTTACAGACGCAAAGCATGTGCAAAACATCAAGTTTCTCGAGACAGAGCATTACATGCCCTTCAAATATTTCTTGAGGGGCCATTTTAAAAGCTAACATGCCACAATGGCTTAACAGTAACTAGCATGTGCCCTGGAAAATAGTAGAAACCTAGGATTAATAGCACCAAGTAACCAACTAGGCACACGTATATGTGATCAAGCACGCTTAAGGCTTCAGGACCTTCGTCTTCATAGAGGTCATTGCCTGATCATGGCGCACAGGGCGAAGGGAACTGATGTACCATGCCTGAAAGCTTGGCATCATGGCGAATCCTAATGGCAGCGGTGACTCTAGAATCGGGTCGTCGTACACATTGTCTCCAGTACTGCTGGTGCTTAAGAATGCCCACTTTAGAAAGCATAAGGTTGTAGTGAAACTAATTGCTGTAGCTACAAGGGTGGAATCTTTCATTAAATTGTACACGGAGTCTCTGGACCTGTCAAAAGGGATAGAGAGAGCAGGCATACTTGTTAGGTTACTGAGTTTCACGGTGAATATTATACATATAAAGTACTTCCAAATAGTTCTATAAAATGTTAAGCACGACCATGATAGCTAGCAGTGCAATAACATCAAAATTTGTTTGAATGTATAAAACAATTTGCAGGCACCGCAACAACAGATTAATTCAATAGAGTCTGAAAATAAAATCATGGTCCCAACTATGAAACACAATGAGCGGCATCATGTTCTTGTACACTCACCATTGCCACCGCATTCGCAGAATACTCTCAGCTTTGTGTTTCATCAAGAGTAGCTTACTTTGGTCTGCCCCTTTCATACTCTCAGTTGAGAAACGTGGCCAGCCCTGCAGCATGTAGTTTAATAATTAATACAAACAGAGGAGACGACTAATCCAGCTATGATAGTGAACGAGAATCATTTGTATTTGTTGCTAGAGTTTTCTACTACTTAACACACAACAGGAGATGAATGAAATAGATACTGCATAAACAGGAATGATGTTGTTGTAAAAGATCAAGGCTTGATAAACGCTGCCAATATATCCAAGGTTTCTCATGCCGTAACACAGGTGAATTGATGATTTTAACTGCGGAGTATAAGCCAGGCTTTAATTCTATGGAAGCAAGTCTCCTCACCTCAGGATTACGGACGGTCGCGGGGCGAATCAACGGCGGCGTTCTTGCCGACGCCGCGCCGATGAGTCGCCGGATCTCCAACCCTCTTCCGGCCATGGAATAACCGGCGGCCGAGGATCCAGAGCAGCGGGAGAGCGCCGCCAACGCCGATCGCATAGCCGCCATAATGGAGATCTGCTGCAGCGCGTGAAAGCAGAACAAATTTCGCTCTTTATTAATCGGTGCGTTGCTGTTTGCCTGCCTTTCTTTCCTTTTAGGCAACATATCCTATGTAAACTAGCTTCGTGTGCAAACTATGCAAACTCCCACCACAGCCACTGGATTCCTATCCGATGGCCATGTAGAGATGTGGGAAATTTTAGCGCTTAAAACCTCCCACCATTAACTTTCTTAACGTAGCCGATTACACACGCGTCAACAGCTTCATCGCGTTCGATTCACACAGCACGCCACCAGGAGAAAGCCTCGCCGGACGCCGCGCCGGCGATTAGCCGATTACACACGCGTCAACAGCTTCATCGCGTTCGATTCACACAGCACGCCACCAGGAGAAAGCCTCGCCGGACGCCGCGCCGGCGATTAGCCGATTACACACGCGTCAACAGCTTCATCGCGTTCGATTCACACAGCACGCCACCAGGAGAAAGCCTCGCCGGACGCCGCGCCGGCGATTAGCCGATTACACACGCGTCAACAGCTTCATCGCGTTCGATTCACACAGCACGCCACCAGGAGAAAGCCTCGCCGGACGCCGCGCCGGCGATTAGCCGATTACACACGCGTCAACAGCTTCATCGCGTTCGATTCACACAGCACGCCACCAGGAGAAAGCCTCGCCGGACGCCGCGCCGGCGATTAGCCGATTACACACGCGTCAACAGCTTCATCGCGTTCGATTCACACAGCACGCCACCAGGAGAAAGCCTCGCCGGACGCCGGACCGTCCGTCATCGAGGGGGTTAGGAGGGGGGTTTAGATAAATTGTCGTTAAGAAAGTTAATGGTGGGAGGATTTAAGTGATAAAATTTCCCACCTCTCTATATATGACCATCGAATGGGGATCCAACGGCCATGGTAGGAGTTTACATAGTTTGCACACGAAACTGGTTTGCATAGAATACGTTACCTACCTTTTATTTTACCTTTCCTTTTCGTTTGCATAGGGAAAACGTGGACCGGGCGATCATCTTTACAAGTTAGACTACCTCCAACAATAGATACCCAAATCGGTGACCCATATACCACTTTAGGTTGCCTACAGTAAAAAGGTCTATGACCCATAAACTCATTTCTCCAACAGAAGACCCAAAAGAGAATCCTTTCAATGAATGGATCACGAAGAGAGAGGATACCCAGATTTAGGTTCCCTCTCTCCTGAAAACCCATTTTGGGTTTAGGTATGGATGCTCTGTTGGAGGCTGAAATAGTATTGTTGGAGACCCATTTTAAATTTGGGTCTCCTTTTAGGTCCTTTGTTGGAGATAGTCTTACAACTCGGTTTTTAGTACGCATCAACTCGGACTTCCCAAGGAAAACGAACTCGAACTTTATTATACTCGATGATGGTGTCTACGATATTTTTAAGAATACGATTCCCTGAAATTCCAATCTCAATGCTGCTGCCGCTTCACAATTAACTTCCATTTTTTTTGTCAATGTTTCCACTCAATTAGCTCCTTGTTTAGGATAACGAGAGATGTCCATTCAAGTATCAGAAGAGTGGACACGATGACCCGACGCACCGATGGCCGAATGCGTGGGCTGTCGAGCTTGAGCATCCGGTGCCCGCGACGGCGGCCGGCGGGTTCGGCAGCCGTGGCGAGCATGACCATTATCCAGGTATAGCCTTCCTGTAACGAAAGCACTTTGCTTACGTGGATCTTAAGACAAACTTACAGCATCCTCCATGACAAAATCTAATCCAAAAAAAGCTAAGATGGAAGATTCTAGATGTTTTCCCAAATTCACAATTCAGAAACAACTTATTTTCATAATCTAGGAAGATAAAAAAAATGGTCACTCAACCTGTTTGTTGGCAGTCTATATACATTCAGATATGTTTTTTCTGACGATTAGGTGCTCGAAGCAGCTAATAGATTGTGCAACTAGGACTTTGGGTTTGTTGATATTCTTATCTTTTGTTGCAGTAACTGTCAACTGGTAAGGGTCTCTGGGAGCCTGATGGAGCTACAGAATTTTTGTGCTGCAGAATGTATGCAGCTTTTACGAGAAATTTCGTTGGGTGCTTTTGGGTCCAATCGCCGCCGGGCTTTTTATGGCAACTCTTTCACTTATCTACATTGCCCATGGTGTATCCACAGCAAAAGAAAGGCAGAAGAAGACAGCCGAGAATCTATCTGATCTGGAAAGGCGAATTGAATACGTACTACATAGAAGGTATTTGCATGACATGCCAACTTTTTCGCAATGCTCTCCAATTTTCCATTCCTTTTGTTAGGATAATCATGACTTGAGTTGAGTTCGTTCCGGTCTGTAAGTGCAGGCTAGCTGCGTGTGTTCGTGTGCATGTGCGTTCATGCACGTGTGTGTGTGTCTAGCGTGTGTGTGCGTCTGTTTGTTTGGGTGCAGGTCGTGCGCAAGTGCGTTGCGTGCTGGCTGCTGGTTGATCGAGTCGTAGGTGGTTAGGAGGTGTAGGTGTGCGTGGCGCCGACTTGCAAGGAGAAGGCCGCGTCGTCCGGGCGGAGTAGTGGCCACGACGATGTTGAGCGCGTCCTGCGGAGTCATGGCGTGGCGGCCGCGATGGAGGAGGGCTCCCCGGCCTATAAGTAGCCCCTAGGATCTCCTTTGTACCTTGCCGAGTCCAGTGAATAAATCAGGCCAAGATACAGGCGAGGTGAGCTCGCCGCGGCGTTCGTCGCTCAAACTACTGTTCATCTTCAACCTCTGTCCGCCGGTGAGTGCGAGAGCATGAGCGAGTGAGGCGAGGGGAGAGCAGTGGGAACGCGCGTTCCTGGGCGGTTCCAACACCTTTCACCTCCCATTTTCAGTTAAGGATGGCGGTGACTTCTTTGATAGCATGTGCCTGAGTTGGGGTGAACGCATTCTGATGATTTGGTCACTGTTTGATGTGAAGACTTGCATGGGGAAATTAATATTTTCTACTAGCAGCTTTCTTAATTAATTTCAAGTTTACATTCTGAACTTGTCACAAAGTAATCATCTGTATGGTGATGAATATGTTCCCATCATTTACTTTTACACCCGCGCAATGTACTATGGCTTGCCGGGACATGCTGTAGAACTGTTTCTACTGATCGTCTATACTTGTTATGGTGAACAAGCAACTCCAACTAAGCTTAATGTGGCAAATAAAAGCCTACCTGCACTTATTGTAACAAAATGTAGCTTGAAGTTATCATGCAGTTGATTTTTTTCCCTTTTATTTTGGAGGCTGTTGGGTTAGTTATGCAAAGAGATAGCAGCAGCGAACTCGAAGTCTCGAACACACAAATGGTTGCATCGAAAAGAAATGGCACCGAGTGTATGTGGAGTACTGTAACTAGTTTGTTATGCTGATTCATGTCAAGGTTTCTAGGAGCGAAAAATTCAGGTCAAGCAGTTGGCTGCAATGCAAAAAGGAGCCTAGGGAGAGGAATGTTTTGCGTAAGCGACACCAGTTATTGGTCTGATTAGAGGGGATGGTTATTCAGTGCTATTCATGTTGGCGAACAGCTCACACTGTTATTCTTTTTAGATAAAGAGAGAATCCCACTGTTTGATTGAAGGCTAGAAAAGTCCTTATGAATCAGGCTTTAGTGATCTGAAAGATTGGTCAGCGCCATAATAAGCAAAAATTTTAGGTTAAGAAGTTGTTTGGGCGAGCATCTGGACTTCTGGAGCCTGGAGGGGTGGTTTACGCACGGACGATGGATATTTAGGATTCTCCACGGCAAGCCTTCTGTCAACTACGCAACGATTAATGGTTTTTACCCTGCGAAAACTAACGAGCAGACGGCCGGCTTGGCGAAGATACAGCAGATTTTGGTACGGTGGGAACCGGGAAGCATCGGCGCCATCCAGATCCCCTCTGCGCTGTCGAAATTGTATTTTGGTGCGTTCTGCAAAAAAAAATTTCAGGATTGTGCTTTTATGTGGGAAGTATGGGACATCTGATATGATTTCTCCTCCAACTCGTTTCTCTCAGGAGTCGGGGCTAACAGAGCGAGTGGCAAGTGAAACAGAGGAGCCATGACCCATGAGTGATAAATATTTGCCTGCAGAATTACCTGAACCTGAAGTGGCCTCTGATTGCCTCAAGCCCAAGGAGGTCTTTGAATGTTAGCACCAATTTTAACTCTGAACATGCTCAGACCAATTGATCAGATAAACAAGAAAAGGTTTCGGAGTTTTATCTGAATGTTAAGACCAATTTAAAACTTTGAATTCAGAGTTTATCAGAATTTTCAGAGTCACAAAACCAATTAATTACTGATTGCCACCAGACCGATAGACAGTGGCTAAACTGCATGCAAAAGCAGCCAGGCACCGGTTGACAATTGTGAACCAGACTTGCAGCTTGTACTTTGTGACATGTGACTGTCCACTGATGCTCCAAGTCTCCAACCAACCACACAATTTAGAAACTGCCTCAGTAGCACTATGGCATGCAAGATTTAAGCAAGGAAAAATAGTGCATCAGGCCATCAGTAAACTCTGCCCTGATTACAACAACGATAGAACAAGACAGTAGAACTATGGCCTCCATTTTTGAACCCAAAAGGACGCTCTGTCTTTCTTCTAATCAATACTTGCCTCTTCGATGACGGGTCCGCATAGAAGCTCGCCTGGTTTTCTAGGCTTTCTAGAGTTGCCTCAGATGAGTTGTCTGCACTTAATGAGCTCTCTTCGACTCTTCCGAAGCTACTCTGTCTGAAAATGGAGACCGGAAGATCTGTCCTTTCAGTGTTGACGTTACAGTAAAGCGGGACAGTATACAATACAAGGCCATCAAACTGCCTTGCCCATGCACGGACGCACCAGACTAGTTGTATTTTGTCTGGAACAACAGAGCTCCTCCTTGGGTTCAGTTCTTTGGATGGTTATTAATTCAAGAAAAGGATCAAGTATCGCCCCAACCTCAAGCACGAAGATATTGTTGATGATGATGATGCCTGCCCCCTTTGCCATGCTCGTGATCCTGAAACGTCCAACCACTTGATCATCCGCTGTCCATTCGTCGTGGATGTCTGGGCAATTCTGGGCATCAACACAACAGCCGTCCAAGTCAAGCAGCTCTGGCGCCTGCCACGACAGCTTTGCTGCCTCGACAAGCAGCTCTGGATGACCGTAGCATTTTTTAGTAAAACATGGATTAATTAGACTTATTAGATTCGTTGCGCAAAGTTACACTCGTTCCTAAAAATATTTTGCAAGTAGATTTTATTTAATACTCCATGCATGTAAGATTCTTTTTGAATTTTTTTTTCAAGGTCTAATGAAACACGGCCGTCCTTGGCCTTAAGCCCTTGGCCCTTGGTGAAGGCATGATAAAGATTAGGTCAATCAGCAGTCTGAATGTCTGTTCTGATCTGATCTAGTGATCTGGGTAGAAGGAGAAGCGAGGAGAGTTGGACCAGGTCGGCCGGCAGGCCGGGCTACTACCCGAAAAGTGACCGGTGAACCCAGCGGCACTACTGCTTGCGGATGCGGTTGTGCTTCTGAAGTGCGCATGCATTGCAGATTTGCAGTTGCGATGCAACCCTGGCAATCAGGCCGGCATGTGATCGAGGGCACGGCGAGGCATGCAGTGCAGGCCCCTTTGCCTCCAGCAATCAGCGCCCAAAGCTAGCTAGATCAAAGCGGCGGCAGCGCGCGCCATGCAACTTTTCCTTTTGCCCCCGCAAAGGCACAAGGAACCAGCGATCATTGCGGTCGTCGCTTTAATTGCCCTGGCGGTGTTTAGTTCTCCAAAAGAGAGAATGAAATTGGATGAAAATGTTACATCGGACACTGTAGTACTTTTTGTTTGTGTGTGGTAATCGTTGTTCTACCATGACTTAACTAGGCTCAGGAGATTCGTCTCGTCGTGTACATCAAACCATGTACTTAGTTTTTTTATTTACACACGTTTAGTGTTCCACGCATGAGGAGAGAGATTTGATGTGATAGGTGAATAATGAAGTTTGAAGAGAAAAAGTTTGGTTTTAAAGGAACTGCCCTGGCCTTGCCTCGCAATTCTACCCATCACTCTATCTATCCTGCAGCCTCAGCACTCACCAAAGCAAAGCTCTCAAGGGGCTTGACCAGGGAGCTTCCATTGGAGTATTTCTCTTTGAGTCTTTTCCTTTTCGCAGAAGACAAGCAAAAGAGCGTGGCAACTGAAAGCGCTCTCTTATTTTTCAAAAGGTTTCAGAGATTCAGCCTGTCCGTTTCATCTTTCGTCTTTTGTTCTTTCGTGCTACGTATACCAGTTGGCAGTATACGTATCTTGGAACCCAACGACTTTTTTTCTTTCTGGATACAACGACGGCTGAAGAATGGTGGCGCTAGCACAGGACTGTTCGTTGTTCTTTAGTAGCGGCCTGAATGTACGTGCAGCTTCTTCGATGAGGATTGGAGTTGAAGAAGAAGCCTGGATCATGATTGAGGACCATGCAGGCGAATGATGATCCAACCCATGGCTTCCAGTCTTTCGATGATGAGTATCGTCTCATCCGCGCGGCGTTCTAAGACAGATCGTAAGGTTGATGATTAGCAGAAGCAAAAGGATACTGGATAAGAAGCACAAAAGTCTTTGTCAGCTTTGTGTTGAGCACGTGTTTGTGACGGGGCTTTGTTTGTAAAACCTGTTCAAAAGTCTGTTACTGTTAAACCAATTTAAAACTTTGAATTCAGAGTTTATCAGAATTTTCAGAGTCACAAAACCAATTAATTACTGATTGCCACCAGACCGATAGACAGTGGCTAAACTGCATGCAAAAGCAGCCAGGCACCGGTTGACAATTGTGAACCAGACTTGCAGCTTGTACTTTGTGACATGTGACTGTCCACTGATGCTCCAAGTCTCCAACCAACCACACAATTTAGAAACTGCCTCAGTAGCACTATGGCATGCAAGATTTAAGCAAGGAAAAATAGTGCATCAGGCCATCAGTAAACTCTGCCCTGATTACAACAACCATAGAACAAGACAGATCATGCATAAATGTCACAAGTAACCATGTTGTTTCATTAGGAAACTCAAAGATTTCAGACTGAAGGATACCTGATACATGGCAAGCATACAGTATTCATTTGAGAAAGAGAGAATGTTGCTTCGTCCTCCGTATTCATTTGACAGTATCCATCAAACTCCTTGCCCATGCATCAGGCCATCGATTTTGTCTGAAACACCAAACCTCTCTGGGTTCAGTTCTTTGGGTGGTTATTAATTCCAGAAAAGGATCAAGTGTCGCCCTAACCTCAAGCACGAAGATATCGTTGATGATGATGATGAATTGATGATGTCCATTCGTCGTGGATGTCTGGTCAAGTCTGTGCATCGACACAACAGCCGTCAAGTCAAGCAGCTCCGGCGCCTGCCTCGACATGCTAAAAATCTTCAGCTTTGTTGCCTTTGTTGGGTAATAGTGTAAGGTACTGCTCATTCATTATCGGTTCAGTTTCCTTGTCACAGCTGCTGCCTGAATTCCATTGACCCAGAAATGGGCACCAATATAGCTCGTGCGATCTTCAGAGCTAGTATAGTTTGTTTGTTTTGTGCTAGCTTCAGCAAATGCAAACAACACTAATTGGTCGGTTGCAATCTAG